>QYTT01091317.1:0-16433 GCA_006980735.1 Dasypogon diadema
CATTTTCTGAAAATTTGAACAAGCAAGTAACCATTTAAGTAGTTTCAATGTTTATAAATTTTAGGGAATACAAGAAACTTCCATTTATATTTTTTGATAAATTTGCCAAATTCCTATTATGAACAGTTTAAGAATTAGTTCTTGTTCAAATCCTCAAGATTTTTATATCACATCTGAAATAGAAATTAATGAAAATCCGCGCAAATTTTACTTTCCCGTCAAAAACTCACTACACATGCATCACATGTCATGTTGTAATGCTTTGCATAAGTTGGAGGCCGATTGCACGCTTAACATGTAGATTATGGGAAATGAATATTAAACACTGATTTCATGTTAGTAAAATTATCATTAGTCAATCAAGTTAACCAAAACCGACTGCGCCACTGTCTGGCATTTAAAGAAAAAGAAAGGGTTACGACAGAGAGCTGCATCATGTATGATGCAAAGCTTTACGTAATCAATGATCCAAATAAAACTTTCAGAAGCCTCTGGAAAAGTGTCTAAAAATGAAAATTAAATATTTTTTGTTTAATTTAAAGGCGGCACAAGTTTGCAGTGAAAGTGAAACTTTAATTGCATACTTGAAGTTGGTATTGAGGTAGAAGTCGATTAAAAACGAGGTACAAAAAATACAGGAAAAAGTCTTCGTCGATTAAAGCCCACAAGGCCAGGCTGTATGTGGAAAATTTCCTTGCTGCAAAAAGCTTGTTTTAAGCAAACCTGGTAGCCACTTGGGCAAATCGAAGCCATTAATTTAAAACAATAACTGTTTTAAATGCTGTAAATCTATTTATAAAATTATTTCAAGACACTTTTCTACACAGGTCGCTGAATTCTACCTAATATCATGAGAATTAATATAATTTGTGTTAATCTCTTATTGAGCTTTCTTTCATTGGTTTAAGATTTAAAAAGGATGAGTAAAGGTCTCTCCCAAAACGTAGCATTGCGCAACTTTTACAAAAACTTCATGTGTAGATAACTACTTTGTATTTAAAAAAAACGAAATTTTCTAAAAAAAATCTCATAATAAGAGAGAATTCGGTCAGGAGAGAGAATTCGGTCAGGAGACCGAAGAGGTAAAAATTTGAAAATCGTAAACTGTCTTCGAATAGAATAGATAGAATAGATCAAATAACTACACGTGTAGTTTTTGCATAAGTTACGCATGCAGTATGCGAACACATGGGGAATATCCTAATTTATAGGAAATTAAGGGTGAAGATAGTCGGTGAGTACAAGATAGAAGCTTAAGTTACAGAAAACACCATTAAACTGAGATAGTAGTAATAGTTCTATTTCTGATTTCATGATAAAATAGCTCTACTATTGCATCCGTTTTCCATAGTTTTTATAATAACAGCACGAACTATTCTTTATCACTTTCGCTTAAGTTTTCCTATTTCCCTGATGAGTTTTCAGCTAGCACGAACTCTAATTAAATGTCTCAGTTTCTAAATTACGATCTTATGTATTCTATTGTTTTGTATTTAAAGTAGGAAAGCATAATTGTAGGAGAATAGGCACAAAAAATCACATATATCACGATTTTACTTTTCCAGTTTTATGTTCTAATTTTATACAATACAAATTTTAGTGATTGGTTAATTATTGATTTTGATTCAAGAATTTAATTCTGAATATTATTTACTTTTATACTACGACTTTTTTCAAGAACTTCTTCAGTTTTATTGACTTTCGGGGCAGTAACCTTAAGTTAGTAATTTTATCCTGCAATTTAGTTTTAAGATCGAAAGATACTCTTAGTATTTTAAATTTTTTGTAAAATTAATACTATATAATATCTCTAGGGTGGCGTATATTTGTTGTACACCACCAATTGTCAATAAGTAATCTGCAGTAACATGTTTTCATACCTTTAGTAGTGACAAATTTTTCGTATTTCAAAAATTTCTGTCTCAAATTACTTTTAAAAGCACGCAGAAGTTAGTGTAACGGTATACTAATATTCTTAATTGCCTATATCCATATCCATCCATCCATC
Organism: Dasypogon diadema; assembly: GCA_006980735.1. NCBI lineage: Eukaryota > Metazoa > Arthropoda > Insecta > Diptera > Asilidae > Dasypogon > Dasypogon diadema. The sequence goes on from QYTT01091317.1 coordinate 2,009, forward strand.
CAATTGCCTATATCCATATCCATATATGGACGAGGTAAGATCTAACCTTATATATTTCCCGTTTAGGGCAGATTTTTCATTAAATCTATAGTAGTGCTCTGAAAAGTAAAAGGAAAAGATAACTTTTATTCAATAAGCTGATTTTATAAAAATAAACAAGTTTTCTTTCTATTTTTTGGTCTGGATGTATCCACAGAGAAATTTTCTTCTGAATAAGAATGGCACGAAAACTCCGCTTTTAAAAATTCAACAATACAATATTTTTGTGAATTTTCGTGTGTTGAAGTTCTTGCTTCTCTTCGAAACTACTTAAGTTTATATTTAAGAAATATTTCAGTGTACTATTGCTGAGTATACTTCCCTATTTTTCCTCAACTAACAATAAGCCTGTTCCCGTACTTTTCTTGTAAAAACTCTTTGGAGAGTGGACTCTGAGGGAATTCCCTTCGCTTCGTATTTAGTACGCGAATGGCTTTATGCAAAAAATTGTAACAAGTCAAAAACAAATATCAGATATTTAAAAGTGCGAAAAATATGGCACGTAATTGATATTTCTCACTTTCTGTTTGGTTAAACAAAATGACAAGTTAACAAATCATTGTACAATTGTAACAACTGACATTATTTGTTAAGATATGTGTAAAACATTCAAAAATTTCAAACAACAGAATTCAATAATTTTAAAAATCCCGCCACTGTGATTGCCAACTTGCCCTTTGACAAGTTTTGCATTTTTGCGAGGTGAGACTTTAATGGAGGGGAACTGTGACGTCGGCAAATTCACCCTCAATTTTTGCGTACGCGAACACATTATAGTAAAGAGTTTTTAAAGTTTATGTGAGTTTTTACGAGGAAATGCTTATACGAACAGACCAAATATATTGGCCTGCATCAGAAAATCTTGGATAAAACCAGTTTTAATATAGGTTATTAGTTTTTATTTTCAGAATGTAAATTTAGGTTAAGCAAATTTTTATTTAGAGAAAACAGAGAGCACTAGATCCATAAATCTTAGGTTTTGATGGAATATATGTGATTTTCGTGAGAAGGAGGAAGCTCATAAGGTACACCATAAATAAATGAGTTTACCAAAGACAAAAGAGATTAGGGAACATAATAAAGAAAACTGAGGAAAGTGGGGTTAAAAGACGTAATTGCAACATATTAACACGTTTGTTGGGAACCGGCGCTTTTTAAATGCCTCAAGAAGACTTTTGAAATCATGAACATCTTATAACCGCTGTATTACTGCAATCGGGTACTTCGCAGTGTATTTGGGATTGCCCGAAAGCAAAAGCAACAAGATTTTCAAAATAATCAGGTCTTTCACTTATGTAGTTGCTTTTATACCAAGAATATTTAAAAAGATTTACATATCTCGGCGATGACATCTGATTATGTGTTAGTAACTGGAGTTTTACTGTGTTATTTCTTAAATGTAAGTTTATATCATAATTTAATAATGTTATTCTATCTGAAAAATGTCTTACAAAATTTTTCCACACCCGAAAGCGGTTGAAACTAAATAACCAATGATTTTACCAATTTGTCTAGATCTCACGATAGAGGAGGGGTAGAGGGGTGGTTGCGGATTTGTTGGAAAAGGTAAGAGATTCCCTATCAAATGACATATAATTATGTTTCACAGGGCGTGCAATAAAAATGTTACAGGGTGTTAAATGAACAAAGTACTCAAAAATATCTTAAATTGTTGAGGATGGTTTTCATCCCCCTTAAACCGTTTTTCCGCAGATATAAAAAAATACGTGTTGTTTAGTTTTTCGAGTACTACGATATATGTGAAAATGAAAAGAATCGGAGGGGACACCTAAGTGATATTCCTTATAAGCAAAGAAGATTATATAAAAATTTTGTATCATTTTCAAGTAAGCATGTCTCTATTAAATGCACACAAAAATACTGGACAAAAGTAAACTAAATTCAATCTGCGGGGAACTATTGTCCTGAAGTGAATATCCTTACTGTTTTAAAACAGTAAATGAAATACTTTATTTTTTCCCTGGTAAGGAATGAAAAAGGAGCAATATTTTATGTTCCTTCAGAGAAATCAGAGTACTAGAAAATGGTTTCCGAACAATAGCTTCAAACAAATATATTTTAACAGTTGTAACAATGTGGATTCGCGTCCTTAATAATGGTCTGAAGAAAATCCCCATTGATGAGACTATTTGTAACCTGATTTACATTCGTTCAAAATATGGTAAATCTATTAGAATTATGTTTTTGATGTAACATTACAACAAAAAATATGTTTTTATCTTTGACCACCAAAAGGAATTGCTTTCCAAAACGCTGGCATGCTATTTATTCTTCTTCTCATTCAAATTTATTTCCTCTTTCCGTAGTAACACTAAGTTCTTCAACTTCTGCTAACCGGTAGCTGAATAAATTAATCTAGGTTACCAGGTGATTTTAAAAATACCACTACTAAATATAACTCCTCGTAACATTTGCATTTAGTAGCAGTTGAAGCAGCTTATGAACTATATGACGAAAAAATAACTTTAAATGAAACCAGCTCTGCAACCAGAGAAATTTTATAATGCTGAAAACTAAATCAAAACGTTACGAAATTTCGAGTTATTGCACGCCAATCACTTGACATAATAAAAAAAAACAAATTGCAGCAATCATGCACTGGTATTATGATGCAATATTCGGGAAAATACATACCCGAATTAATGCTTGTAAATTCTTTCAAAATTTCACTTTCAACGCAATCTTACAACTTGCCCAGTTATATACCAACTCAAGGAAAATAAAATCTGAAATTGGTAAGAAATATCCACTCACTAGTTGAGACCACGAGCAGCGCGGCGGCAATGGCACATAACACAAACTTCCTCATGATTATCTTTTCCTCTTCTTAAATAGTTTGGCGAACTTTGGTTAGCAACTTATCGTTGACCGAAAAAACTTTCTTTAAGCGAAAGGAAGTAGAAGGGAAAGTTAACGTGAAGCTGTTAGTTTGAAGTTAGGCTAAAGGTAAACAAAAACTACAACTAAACTGTTCGATGGTTTTACTTAAACTACAACTGGTTGTGGGGCGACTCTCACTTTTGAAGACTCCCTTCTTCTTCTTCAACTTTTTATTTTACGTTGCCGTGTCACATTATCCATTATCCCAGGAGGTGTGCCGGTTTCCCGGGGGGCAACTCACGTTGGCAATTTGCTTCGTGTAGATGTAGGTAGACAATACATTACAAAGGTGAACCATAGCGCTAAATAACTAAAAAAAATAATAATTTCTTGCTTTTATGGCCTTTGCAGTCAAGTTAGTTGCTAGCAGACCTATTTGATTTCCGATTGTAGCACCTTTTGAGCATATTTTTCATAAGGGGATAACAGTTATAAAGAGTGTATCTTTTCATAAATGCAATTTCTTTTACATTAAACAAACTCCATTTTGTGGTATGTAAATAATGATACACAAATACGTGGGCGTTAAAAGACAAAAAATTTCGGTTTATGGTAAGACATTTTAACGCCCTGAAGACAATTTTATTTTATTTCAAAATTTCTTTCTAAAGATGACACAACATTTCAATTTTGTCAGGTTTGGTAAAATTTTGGCTACTACTTTAACACACACACACACACGACAGAATCGGTGTACAATGTGTAAATATTTTTGTGAAACCTTAAGAATCGAGGTAAAAAGGGATTGTTGATTAAATGTAAAACCAGTATGAAGTGTCTGTCTATATAAATGTTTATAATTTTAACTAACTTCTGTTAGAACTAAAATTTCGAGCGGTGTACACTTTGGTACATTTATTTTTTTTTTGAACTAAAAAAAAGTTGATACTTGTCGCTGGTTCAGTTCCGGTTCATTTTGAGGTGTACCTTTAGAGAATGGCACTGGAATATCCTGACGCATAATCATAACGACAATTATTATAATCGTTAAAAAATTATAAATTAATAAATTCGCGATTCAATAATGTATAAAAGTCGAGAAGAAATTGTTTATAATGAGTTATTAAATTTTAATAAAAAAAAAGAATTTTTTTTCAAACTTTAGGATTTTTTTCTCGGCAATGGCTAAGTAGTGCACTCTACGATTTGAGTATATGAATATACTCAGTGAGTACTAACTACACGCGGAACCTTCATTCTATTCGAGGACCCCACACCATTGCCGTCTCTTTGTAAGAAGAAAACATAAATCCTTTTTTTCCAAAACGGCCCAGTGGGCGACTTCAATTTTAATCGGAAATAGTTTCCAACAAAAAAATGGTAGTAGAACGTCGTTACAACAAACGTTAACGAGTTTAACAAAAAAAAAACAAGTAATAAACAGAAATCTGGTATACGCATATAGTATTAAGCGATTGTGATAGAAGACACAAAAAGATCAATAAAAGTCAGATAATAAGAACGTATTGGCCACGCTAAAAATTGGTAATCGCTAAAATCAGCTACAGCACAGCACATATAAGTTTAAAGCCACAACAATCAGGAAAATTTAAAATTATTGAAATCTGTGCAAAAAAAAAAATTAGACGTGTTGGATATGATATCTAATAGCTTAGAATGTAACGTTCTTTCCGTGGACCCTTCAATTGCATCCCACCTTTAAAGTAAGACTTTAAGGCATCTTAGAAGGCGCAGCCAGCTGCACATTGAGACAAAATAAATGTGGAGAGAGCATGCCATTAAAACACTGACGTTTCAAATTTAAAATTTGAATCAATTTTTGAATCAAAAAGACTATTTTTAAAAATCCACTCCATTATAGTACAATTCTTGCAGAAGAGGTCACTCGTCAATTTTTTTTTTTTGCTTTTTTAAATTTCCAGCGGAGACTTTTCTACGAAATGCTATTCAAACCAAAGAACTCCCGGGAATTTCAATTAATATAACCTGTTGGTTATCGGGTGACAATTTTTCTTGAACTGTATTCTGTTCAAGGTGAACATCTTTTTCTCGATGAATATGTGGAAACAACAGTCACCGCGGACTGTTGTTGCCTCATCTGAAATAGTACTATCCCCAGCGAATGGCTAAGACTGGTTCTAGTTGAAGTTGGGTAAATTACTTGCCTGGTATAAGAAAGTTGTCGTAATTTATGGACAATTACAATCATACTTGCGTCCAGCAATTACCTTCTACTTTGTTCCGCATTGTCAAATCTTTGCGGCATGGATAGTTATTCTTGTCGCAATTGACACGTGGTTATGCGACACTCATTGTTACTTTCCTTTTGATTGCCATACACACTTTCATTTTAGCCACAACGATCTTAGTATCAGTGGAATATCAAAACAAAACTCATGTATTCTGCCCATTACCTGGAAGATTCACTCCAGTGCAGAGTGTACAGCAGGGTGACCTATTGGCATTTCCTCATGGTTTATGCACGTATATTAATAACGCAGGTGCTACAGAAGACAAGAAATTACAATAAATGGTTTGGCATTTACTATAAGAAAAGTAAGATTAGAAGAGACTAACTGGAAATGTATGAGATCAGTTGACCAGACAGGAGGCGGCTTGAAAGGCAATTGTTATTCTTTCAAGGTTTCACACCGTTGCACTCCACATTAAGTGGCGTGGAGAGAAGAAAGTAAAAGTCCATTCGGGAGTATCAAATTTGCATCAGTAACTTTTAAAATTAAAGCTAAGCCTATTTTGGTATAATGGATGCTCTTTTCGTAACGCCCATCCACCCTGCACCACTAGAGTTGGTCTTTGGATTGCATTGCATCGGATAATACTTCCAAATTCCAGGTTCAGAAAATTTTGAAATGGCGTCGAAGGTTATCTCGGAGACGAAATTCGCATGCCGTTTCTCAACTAATTATGCAAACACGACGTGGAGGAAAATATCAAAAGATGAAAATGCTATTGCCCTCAAAACGCTGTTTTAGTGCTATAGCGTTGAATTTTGTTACAAAATACTCAAATGAAGAGAAGCAATTAATCAGAGGACGACTTTAGTGTTGGGAAATGTCTACATTTTTTAGAATATAATGCAAGATGAACAAAAGCGGAAAAAAGACATTTACTGGAATTTCAAGTTTACAAATTTAAAAAGTATTTTTCCCCTGTAAATTTACAAGGACCGAATGCCTTAAAAAACAAGGGAAAAGAAAAGCAAAATGCGTACGAGTTTCGCGCATTCTCACTACCACTCCGGAACCGTCGTTAGACATTACTTCTGGGTGGCGACCTCTGGGAATAGATTAATTGCGCGTGTAATTTTTGCATAAGTTATGCCGTACAGCATTTTTAAAGAGGCCCACAGAATAAGAAAGGAAATAATATAAATAATACAAATTAAACGAAAGTAAAATAGGTACTAGTGAAAGATTAGTCATACCCTCGCAAAGTAAAATAATTAAATATAAAAAAAATCTAATGAGAAAATTTACCTCGTTTTTCTAATTTTCACAGTAAAGGAACAATGTATACAAACTAATTAAATAATTAAATATTAACTACTGATTGCTAAATTTCTGATTGTAATCCTTCTAAATTATCTGTTGCAGGCTCAGATTCATCTTTGACTGGAATTTCGTCAAGCATATCTTCAACAAGACTTATTTGCATTGAGGTTTTCGACGGTGCTGAAGATATGAATCTTTGAAATCCCATTTCCATTATTTTAGTTTTCGCCATTCGCTTTAAACCCTCATAATAATGACGACGTCCAGTATTTCCACCCAATGATTGATTTACAACTGCTCGACGAAGCCTTCCACGATCTAAGAAGTCGTGATAGTTCATATCGTCGTACTGCGGAAAGTTCTCAATCATAATGTTGCACTCTTCTTCCACTTCCTTGTAAGAGGTTGCTTGCTGCACGATTTCATCAATGGATCCCTTTACTACAAAAACACGCTTTTCGTAATCTTTTTCTAATGGTAAAAGTCTAGCTCTAGCTTCTGACACATTTTCGTCAATTTTTTTAAAACTTTTTCTCAATGAAATTTTTTTATTTTTTTCATATTGAATGCGATCTTTCTCCAATGCAGTTTGCTTTTCAAGCTTTTGTTTGTCAACACGTGTGCGCTCCATTAAAACTTCGACATAGCGACGTAAAAGCATTTCATCCCATTTTTTTTCTAAGCGTTCAGGGAGGTCGAACACCACTTTTTTCTTCTGTTTTAAAGCAGCCCTTTAAAAAGTAAAGACTTTAGTAAGATTTAAAATATTATGAGTACAGCTAATTGTAAACTTAAATCTATTTCGTAGTCTTCTGGAACACAGAGATTACGAACGGTATGTCATTTTGAGTTAGGATTGAAAAAGTGATAAAAAAAATTATCTAATAAATAAGCAACTTCAAGTTTCATATGGCATCTCTCAGCCAAGATATTTTAATTTTACTAAAGTGTCTGAGTACCGAATTTTATTTACCTAGTTTGAAGCGTTTTCCTTTTGGAAGAAAAAAAAACGATTTTTTATTTGATATCACCTAGGGTTTCATATGGCAGCCCCATACAAATTGGGCTTTTTTATACCCCAGATGTAGGGTATTATAGCTTTAAGCTATTTTGCCTATTTTTCTATTTCTATTTTGATTTCGAATCTGGACTAGAGTTTTTGGAACTCAAGGTAACAGTTCCAATATGGCGGACAGGGTTTTTCTATGGGTCAACGAAATGTCCACGAAATGGCAAATATTATAGTTTTGGGGCTGCTGTTTACGAATATAACATTACCATTTGCGAATTTAATTAGATGCGCCAATATAGCGGACACATTTTCATACCCTAGATGCAGTCATGATGATACATAAATTTTTTCAGAACATTGACAAATATAATAGGTAAGGAAAAATCTTTCACAACCACTAATTTTGCGAATTCGAAATGAGCTGGAAGCTGCCGAGGTGGGATCAATCGGCAAACTTCTTTATCCAAGCACGAATATTTCTTCAAAAATTAGTTTGATTAGATACTTAGCTATTTTTAAATCACATTAAGAACGTATAGTATTTTTAATATAAATTACTTTCTTTGCTCCTCAGCTTCTATTTTTGCTTGTCTTGCAGCTTCTTCGTCCGCCTCCCTTTTGGCTTTCTCCAGTTCTAAAGCAATTTGTTCTTCCGCCATTCTCCTTGACTGAATAATATCAGCATTTTGTTTACACCATTCTTTTTCCCATTCTTTGATACCCTCCTTCCTCTTACATTCCTTTTCAACAATTTTTTTCAAACTCTAAAATTTAAGATATTACATTATTAAATTTTTATTCAATTATGTCATTCTTCTTTATTATGTAACCTCAACTTCATCTGGAATGAAACTTTGAAATGATGATGGTAAGAGAATCATTCTGAAGCTGCTGTTATAATCTCCAATTCCTAGAACTTTCTTCGGAATAGCGGAACGATGCTCTGATATTGCCGTTATGATTCCACCTCCCAATGGTTCTGCTAGACATGCATCATCACTCCGAGCTAAAAATATTTTGAATGTAATTATTGACAAATTCAAGAACTATACTTGCTTAGGAAGTCCCATGCTTCAACATAACCGTCATCTCTACTTAAAAAAAGCACTGATGGCCGTTCATGGCTCCATCGTACACTTGTAAGTGTGGCTGGTCTTTTCCTCCAGAATATAGGAGTTAAGTTAAAGTCTTCCTTCCAAATCGCAAGAATGTGTCTGCCAATGGACACAAAAATATCTTCATAGTGGGGATTTCTTAGCACTGCAAAAACTATTCCATCATGAACTTTCGGAAAATAAGTGGGCAGTTGCACTTTCTCCTTATTTACCGCTTCCCCAGATTCGAAATCAAATCCTTCCCATTCAAAACTACAAACATTTCCGAGAAGCGATGCAGTAAACATTCTTGGACGAATTGGATCTTGTGGTAGTGGCTTCACAATTATCGGAATTTTAGCCGCGATATCGCGAGTAATTTTTGCTGGAACCCGTACATCGTAGAAAAATCTACCCATGTCGAAAATACTCCCAGCTAAAGGTTCTGGGAAGGCAATCATAAATTCAGGTTTCATAACTCTATCGAGTTTCTTGAGAGCAGATATATTTTGTACCAGTTGCGAAGGGAGTTTACGCCTTGAAATTGCCGACTGTTTTCTGGTGTCTACGGCAGCATCCAAATTCCAAAATGCTATTGAGCCATCTACGGATGTTGTAACAAAAAACCGATTTGTTGCTTTCTTAGTCTCATACACCTTGCCAGCCTTCGACACGTAGTGTTGTTGATTTAACCAGTTTATTTGTGTAATAGGGCCTGACTGCGACGTTTCGAGGACACTTATAGCAGTTGGTTGAATGGTAATTTCCTCGTTTACAGGTTTTGTCCAAGCTAAGAAACCTTGCATCAATTCACGATACTTAGATTGTGCTTGTGTCAATATCTCTTCGTAATCCAATCTAGAAACCCGATCCTGCAAATCCCATATTATTACTTGACCATTAATTGTACCTCCTATAAGAAGATTTCCATCATAGGGACAAAATGACAGGCAAGTGACTTCACGAGGTGCCACAAATTCCAACTTGAAATCTAAAGTATCGTTAAAGCTCCACATTAAGACTGGATTGGGCTCTACAATACTTCTAGTAACCACATCTGTTTTGTCGCTAACTAAAATTGACATAGAATTACATTTTCCTGATAATAAAATATGTACCTTATGACTTACGGCTAATTGATGATGCTAGTGTAGAAAAAGTGTAGGACAAAACTACCAAGCCAGATAGTGTGGGATACCAATCGACTCCACACACGTAACGGTTAAAGCTCTTTTGTATATTTATAAAACTGACAATTTCTTCCATATAAGGAGCCGTGTATTTGGGGACAACTTGATCCGAAATTAAAGGGTAATCATTCCTAAAATGGAAATAATAATAAATCTTCATTTATTTATAAAGGGAAAAATTCACTAAGAGTTTAAGCCTTTTGTGACATTTCAGTATATCTACACTAACACAAATAAGATCCCCTGTGCAATTGCAAGGGAAGGCAACGGAAAATATATTCAGGAAAGTACTGAAAATGAAATTAGGAAAGAGTGGAAGTAAATGAAGCAGTGAAAAAACGCCCGTATCCTTATCATCGGCTTTGTAATTATCGAGAGGTATCTTCACTATAGGCCCGATCTTCTCGCATTAGGGGAAAAGATAAGGAAAAGAATGATATAGATTAGAAAAACACGAGAGCTTTGCAGAAAACTATGTTGTCTGTTTGTAATGGGTAATGGCTCCTTCAGGGAAAACATCTTGTTTCGGTTCGGATAAGATTTGAACCCGAAGCGCATCGGCAAAAACTGTTCGCCACAGAGCCGTGGACGTGGACGTTGGTGTTGGTGGTAATTGCTTAGATGAGATGCACAGGGAACTGATTGCGATAGAAAACGAAGGGAAGAGCTAGGAAACCCCTGTGCATTTGCACAAAAACCCCTTATTACTTTTATTATTTTTACAAAAGTGCCCGTTTCCCCACCAGTCGGTGGTAGGGTTCCCAGTCATTATTTTTGGAAGGTAAAAAGTACTTTATACGGTATTATTTTCTTTATGATTTGTTAATTTTGATTGTTGATTTTATGAATTGTTCCCAGGACAAAGGTGCCTAAGTGAGAATACAGTGGTCCCCTTATGATCCAAAGAGCCTAAAATTGGTCATAGTATCATCAAATCAAATCATTGGTCCCAATACCAGATCCACCGTCTTCCAGACTGGAATCTATGCCATTGCGACCTGTGTCCTTTTAGACCTTTTCCTGGTGCTTCACTTCGAAGCTTGTCAGAAAATGTTCTGAAACCCTGCAAAGCCTGCCACGAACAACAGAGCTATAGTCTGTTGGATGTCAAGGCGCAGAGGGAAATGAAATTGTTGACGAGCAGGCCAGGAAAGGCTCATCTTTTCCACTCTACGGTCCCAAACCTTGCCGCGGCATCTTGGTACCAAGGCTAGTTATCTCCAGCAGTCCTATTGGAAGACCCTATGCCTATAAAACTACCGCCTTATACATACAAAACAAATCTTAGGCTGCCTATGGCCTATCTATCTAGTCATCAAGGCTTTGATTTTTATTTACACGAGCCTATTTTATTTTACATGAATTTTGGATACCGTTTCTTTAATTCATGCTTCCAAGTGTGAACGCATCAGTGGCCAACTGTTATGTACACCCAGACAGGACAAGTTTTGGCAATTAACAATGAATTCAAAGAATGAGTTGCGATTTGAATCAAATCATAGAGCCTAAAGTAGGTTTTGCCTTCGCATGTAAAGAGGAATAGGCTCACTAGGGATTACTTTCTTCTAAAAACAATTACTGGGATCCCGACCACTTGGTGGTGGGGAAATGGACACTTTTGTAATAATAATAAAAATAATAAGGACTTTGGTGCAAAAGGGTTTGTTAGTTAGTGCAGTGACAGGGTTAGGTTTAGAATTTTTATGTTGGAAGTGATGCGGTAAATTTTTTAATTTTCGCATGGTAAATTATTAGGTGAGCTGTTACTGTATTAACGTGTAGTGTGTGGCTAATACAAACATCTAATTTGATGAAATTTCTAGCTCATGTTATAGAGCGATAAGTTGGATTGTAAATTTTTGCTCTTAAATCTGTTTGTGTTGTAACTAGACTAACACAAATGTAACTTTTTTACGCCAAAGCTCAGATGCCCTATGATGCTGGCGGAAAGAAAGGGGAATTTGGGAAAAGGGCTTAAGAGATTGAGCGAAAGTGTCGGTGCACATTTTATGACGAATGAATTCACCTGTACATATCTATTTCATTGAATTCTAAAGTCTGCAGAAGCTGCTTCACTTGATTAGATACCACAGGTGGAGGAGGCCTTGTTACCTCAATAGGAGTCTGTCCTGGTGTCGGAGTTACTGCTTTACTTGGTGGTGGTTTTTCCTCTTCATCCGAAATATCTAGTCCCTCATCTGCAAACAAAACAAAAATTATTATTGTCATTCCTCTAAAATGTCTATTATACCTTCCTCCTTTACTTCATAGAAGTACTGAGACCACGCGTTCGTAGGAAATGTTGGGTCTGTTTGCTGCTCTAACGTGACCTTATCGGGGGCAGACTGAATCCCAATGTGAACTCTTTTGCGAAAAATGTTTTCAAATTTTTTATCGCCAGGCACTAATTCAATGTAGCCATCTCTAACATCTGCAGTGGTTCTAATCAAACATTTTGAACGAGCAAGCCTTATTGGGTAGACACTCTGAATTTCTACATCCACTATACGCTCTTGCTTTCGTGGAATGGTTATATCTACCTCCTTTTCACTGCCTTGAGATATCCAAGGCCTTCCTTCTTTAATGAACAGTTTGTTGAGGATCCACCTTTCATAAGCCTCAATATTTTTTATTATATTTCCCGCTTGCATAGCAGACGCATGATTACTGAATGCAATAAAGGGATCACCTTCTTCAGTCTTATCCACGTCTTGTGATAGAAAAGGAGCGTAGCCAATAAGAATTAAATCATCAAGATTCACATTTTTCAAGTTATCTCGGAATGTCTTCCAGCCAGGAATGTCTTCATGAAAATTATCTACAAACGCTCGAAACTTGATTTGTTTCCAGGGAAATTCTTGACTTACGTTCAGTCCGACTTCTAATCCCATATCCTTTTCAAGTTTCTCACTGCAATGTACCCCTAATTGAAATGATCTAGGGAACTAATATTAAGATTTACTCTAAGTATAGCGTGACACATCCTGGCAACTGTAGAAGTGATTTCCATGCTTCTTTGACATCAAATTGTTGGCTAGGATCAAATTCATCCTCAATTTCTCCCTCTATGTATGTACCACCCCTGCACAAAATTCATATCCCTATTTTTCCTATATTATATAAATAATATAGACATAATGCTTACGCTTGAGTTTTCTCCGAAAGAACAGATGCTTCGTATTCTTCTACTTTTGTAATGATATCCTTGTGAGCCATGATGTCGAAAGTAGATGCGTTCTTCAATTTCGGAAAATGCCCGAATGTCCAATTTGCTCCAAGCCTACTAAAATAAAGCCTATTTAGAAGATTTGGATACATAGACGTCCTTTAATAAATAGACAGAGCCTTTCTGAACAAGCGCGTACTAGATATTGATACCAAAATTGTTTCTAAATATATCTCTCTCCCTCAAAATATGGAACTGAAATCTATTTGAGCAAGGTACATAGTTATATATATACATGGAGTGTCAATAATTAGCGGGTATTATTAGTTTCGGAATTTACAGACATTTTTTAAGCTTTATTCGGTGGAATTTGTTTGAGAACTCATTCTGAGGATGGTCTTGAAGGATTGGTAGTTCTACGGCAACGAGTCGAGTATCTTGACTACTATTTCAATATTGATAACGATAATTGCTATGGTAGCTATGTCTTGGGAGTTTCCATTGCATAATATAATTGGTCTAAACCAATTATAGCTTCATTTTCTATTGGATTTTCAATCCTTTTGATACTAAAGAGAAACTGGATGGATTATTTCCTTCAGAGTACGAAAACCTTATCTACCTGACATCAGATAGCCAGAAAATATCTAAAAAAAATGCATTTTTTCTACCTTCAAACAAACCTAATATTTTATTGATTCAGGTGAATACAAAACACTGGTACTCTACTCATGGAATTAATAAATATCAAATTTTATGCAGAGGCTTGTACAACACTAGAAGAAAAAAACCTGCAAGTTTTCAGATTAAAGTTTGTCTGGACGTATTTTAATATTAATTATGACCTTGAATTTGTTTTGGTCTTAAGCTTTAAGTAAAAAATTGGATAACATATAAAAATAAACTAATACTTTTTCCAAAATAAGCCAAAAGTAAACATCACAAATTTTTTATCGACAATAAATGCGAATAAAGTTTTCCTCGTGTAATTTAGATTCACATTAGTAAATATAAAAAAGCACTACTACATTTAGATTTACTTACTCAAGGAGTAATTGAAAAATGAGATATTATTTAAGGACCGTCGAATTTTAAGGAAACTTTGCCCTTTGTTTATTTTTGCTTTCGTTTGATCAATAAATTTTGTACAAAATATTTTTCAGTTACTGTAGGTTAGGTTGATCCTAGGGCTGAACCACCCCTATTCTTAATTCTGAACCAGTCATAGTACAATTTCGAGCTTGTAGATGTCGCCGAATGCGTAGAGTAAGTTGGGTATCCATTGTGAGAAGTTGACGTCTAGTCCACTTGTATTGTCTGCGGAATGTTCGCAGAAATTTTGTTTAAATAATTGGGTTAAAAGGTGGAGTATATGAAGAATTTTACACATAAGTGATTAAAAAATACTTAAGGTGATTATTTTTAAGGTGTTCTCTAACAACTGTGCAATTATTCGCCTATTGTGTTCACATTGATTTTGGAAGCAGATCTGGTATTGATTTTTATTACAAAGATTTCTCTTCACTTGAAACTAATTCAGGCTACATATT
>QYTT01091317.1:30595-50192 GCA_006980735.1 Dasypogon diadema
TTCTGCTAGTTAATCAGGATCAGAGTTCTTGTAAGAAACTAGTAACTCCTGTTTTCATCTCTTTCTTTTAGAAAGAGAGGGAAAATTTGAAAATGCACCAGCAAATCAAAAATCCTGTCCGGAAGTGAATTATATAAATTATGTATATATTGAGGTGGTATTTTTCGCCAATGTTCTTGTATAGAGGAAATGAGTGCCTCACGGCTTTCGTTTTGATGGCCGTCAGAATTTACCTTACGAGAAAGGTAACCCCAAAATATTTGCTATTATATTAGAGAGAGCGCGCCAATCTAAAAGATCAACATTTTCTTTTTCACACCAATCTTTAACCTTACCCCCCATATGTATCCCTGCATTGTCTTGTTGCAGAATCCATTTTCTACTTTCGAAGACCTTAATAGTATTAATTTTAAAGTGGCTTTTTTTATTTTGGCTTCAGATGCATTTAAAAGGTTCGGCACATCCCACATTGTGCATTTGTTGTCGGGTTAACCATTAATAGTAATTGACGATACAATTTTTATTCCATAAATTCATTTATATACATCAAAGATTTACAAATAAAATAGAATAGAATAAAAGTTTATATAACTTTTAATTTGTTAGAAATTAGAGTCCAATTCACACACGTGCCTGTTACATTTTAATACCGCTTAACAAATGCGGCCCCAAATCACATAAACTTCATATTTATGTTAAACAAGCTGAAATTCAATTTGTAACATGGAAAATTATTTTATTTCTGCTTGGAGATGATAAAATGGAGATCATCGTTACAACCAAATATAAATAATATTCATCTATTTCATTTTAAAACAGAGAAAAAATTTCTCATTATATGTATAGAATAACTCAATCGCATTATTCGGATCCTACTTTACATCATTTAGTTAAATTTTTATAAAAAAAAATCGTTCTGTATCTTCAACAATTGTAAATCTTCAGAATTTTCACTTTCTTCATGTGTTAAAATATAATACTTTGAGAAGCTTTAGCTGCTATTTTAATGATTATTTTAATTTAAATTATCATATTATTTAAATACTATGAATATATATTTTTTATCTGTTTTGTATTGAATGCACTGCCAATTATCGTACAGGTATCCTGAATAAAAATACATATCATTAAGCTTCAGTTGCCTCTTTTGATGTATATCCCACGCATGCACAGCGATTGGAAAAACATCATAATTACAGTGTAATTTACTTTTTTTAAAGATACATATATAAAATTGAAAAATCTTTGTTCCGAAATTGGGTGGAGAAATATACTATATTGTTGATTTTTTTTCTTCTTCTGTACAGTTTCGATTTTTTATACTTTAAGTAAAACCAAAAATGATTTCCTTTAGAGTTTAATTGATGTAGCATTGATTCGTGCATTTCTATGTTTGTTGTAATGTTTTATTTTTTTATGTATAAAGCTTCTCTTTGAAAAATATTAACAATAAATACATTTAATTGTTGAAGCGTTCAGTTTCAAGCCTTGCCGTGATTATTTCGGTAATGTTTCAGATTTTAAAATTTGTTCCAAATGCTAGTTTTGCTCTCATTAATTAAAGTATACATTAAAAAAAATAATAAAACATCAAAAGCGTCTAATATTTTAAAGTTTGAAACCTCATAGGCAAAGTTTTGAAACTAAATGGCGCATTGTATTATGTCCCATATCTTTAACCCACCATTTTCAAAGCTTACTTATGAATGTTTTGGATCACATAAATTGTGTGGGTTGTAAGTGCTGATTCTGATTCTAATTTGTGATATTTCATGAAATTTGATGAAATATATAAAATACTTACACATATTTTTTTCTTTGCAATGTCTAAACATGCACAAGGTAAAATAACATTGTTTTATAGTTGTGATTTTTTCATTTAATTTTGCATTAAATATTTAGAAGCGAACATTTTCAGTGTTTGATTCTCATTTTTTCCACCTAAATGTGCTCTCAACTAAACCATACCAACCATGCCAAAATTTCAGAAATTATTTGTTATTGTGTCTAAAGTTTATTTTCAAAATATGTAGGCGATAATCACTTATTTAACATTTCTGTAATTTACATGCAATAAATTATGTAAATTGATAATTATAAATGAGAAGCAAATATGCAAAACGAATTATATCTGCTTTTTCTTTTTGTTATCATTTGCTTCGAAAATTTTCCTGGACACAGGTTGGTTTATTCATTCAAATTGACAACGACTCGACGACTGTTTTCGATTCAATTTCTTTGTCAGGATTTTGACCAGATGCACACGAATTTTTACCTGGCGGGAAACCTTCACATATGGATGGACCCACAGGTGCGATCGATTGAGCCTAGTACAAAACATTTGGAACCCTTTCTCTTTAAAATCAAAATGTAAGGGGAATAAGAACTAAAACTGACATCCTCACTTTCAAGCTGTTTTGACGTCATTGCTTTGTCAAAACCTTGACTACCAAATTTTTCATAGAGAGAGATTCTAAAGCACGAGGTGGTGCCCATTAGGATGAATATGTGGAGAGGATGTTCCCATACAAGTTGTCTTCAAGGAAATGGCACAAATTTTAAATTTATGATGCACTTCTAAGGCTATGTATAAATTTGTGCCATTTTTCAAGCAAGCATGCCCTCTCTATTTCTTCTATCTCTAAAGCTAAATTTAACGTGTGTCTTCTTTGCTGCTTTATTCCACCTAATGCATTCAATTATTTTGATGACAATGGTCCGACTATTTGTGATATCTTGATACTTTCATATCTTTGATATGCTAAGCTCTGCACATGAAATTATTCTTCTTGGTGATTTTAATTTACCCAATGTTCAATAAGTATATGATGACGATGACTGCCTTGCTAATGGCAACTTCCCAACTAGAGAGCTTCAACTCCCGGATGCACTTACCTCATTGGGCTTGCCTTTAGAAGGCCTTTCTTAGCACTGGAGATCCATTGGACCACCATCAGTTTGTTACGTGTGAAAGTACCACAAACTTATTGGAATTTGCCTCCTACCCTCGCCGGTGCCCGAGCGGACTGAGGCGCACGTCTACAGATTTTCTCCTCTATTGACATGGGTTCAAATTTTGCAGAGGACATGGCGATTTTTCCGAGTACCATTGGTCGAGGCAATTCAACTGACAAAAATTGTACTTCCGAAACCACTGGGATGTTGTAGAGTAATAATTTCATGCCAAAAATTGTGACTTGCAACATTTGTCAGGTTAAAATTTCCAAATCTTTTCTTCTTTAATTTCCTGCCGCCTAAGCTGTGCTGTATGCATCATAGGGTCGTCTCCTGAGCTTTGGCAGTACCTTAAAAAATTGCCGGTAAAGCTGTTGACAAATTATTACATTCGGTCAATATGCTTAATTTACAGAAACTAGGATTTCTGATTTATCTTAAAATGGATTCAATCGTATTTGTATCAAAGATCCTATCAGGAACTTTTTCGCGATCTTTGGTCTAAATTAATAGAGGCCACGTCTGGGGTGCCTCAGGGTAGTCATTATGGCCCTCTTGTTTTTGTAATTTCCATTGAGGACATTGTTTTACGACGTTTACTGCGTCAGAAGATATAAAAAAAAAAAACTTAAATACATTCCTGTGCTTAATACCAGATACGTGGCCTACATCGATCATGGCATTCAACATTTCGCGATTATTTACTCGGTCTGCTTTCTTTTACGCGTTGAAAAACGGCGCATTTTGCCTAATACGTTTGCCATTTATATTTATACCTGCGCCATTTTATTTATATACATGCTCGCTACCAAGAATTCTTAAAGTAAAAGTTAAAAGGTGTCTTTCTCTATGCGATTCTCTCTTTCGTAGTTTTTTACGCGATTTACTTGCTTACTTCGCGGTCTTTTTTTGCGCGAGATAAATAAAGACTGTTATGAACTGGAAATTTATCTTAAGTTCAATTAGTTTTTTTTCTATATTTGTGTTTAATTTAATTGCTATAATGAACAAAATCACCTTTTAAACAAAAAAGCTTTTAGTATGCGGCACCATTTTTCGTAGAAGAATTAAATAACCTATTAAACTTATTAATTCCGTAAAATAACCGAGTTAATTTAATCCAGTTAATGTATAACAACTCTGTACTCTGCTGCCGAAAAAACGCGTCTTTTGATCTATTTGAACATGTGCAAAAGCGTCTATCAAACAAATTCGAGTAACGACCGACCCAGACCGGCCTTGCCCACTTATACCCCGAATGGACGGGCTAGTCCGGGTCGGTCGATGAAACCCAAATATCGGGTCGGGCTCAGGCCGTCAAAAATACATACGGAGCAACTCGTTTATAGGGTTCTGATACGCATCCGCCGCGTAAAAAAAGATCCAGGTGTATTTCTTTTTTTTGAAAAACAAATTTCTTTATGGAGAACTTTTTTTTCTTCATCTATTGCATATTGAAGTCTTTGCATTGCATTAAGATAATTTTTCTACTTCTGGTCAGACTTGGTCGGTGCTGGCTTAGTGGGGGTGGTGTGTGTGAGATGTGTGGAGCATGAGTTGGAAATGGGCGACGCAGATGGATGATGGACGGAGCGATATAGCCAAAGATAGTACGAACGTAATAGGAACCGTGCGTGCAGTCATAGGCGATTACAATGGCAATATCGTCTATATAATATCATTATCGATCAGAATTGTCGTATGGAACAGAGCTTCATTTGTACAGCTCATGTCCAAGTCATACTGTCCACATCCAGCCCATTCTCTTTGAGCATTACGTGACCCGTTCATGTTTAATTTGTGCCGCGTATGTTCCATCTATCCATCTACACCGTCAATATCGTCTACGTATATTTCGTATATTTTTTTTTGTACATAATTTTTTAGAATTTCTGAAATTTTGTGCCCTTTTCACACGTCCATCGTTACGTGGTTTTTGAAAATATGTAATGCATATCTACTGTAAATAAAGAGCTAATATAGTCATTAACAAATAAAAATTCTTCGTTTACAATTGTATTATTATGGCCAGAGCACATGGAAATCAAACACTAAATTTGCACTTGAAATTTTTAATAATGCACCTCACCTTTGCTTCTTTAAATTAAAGTTTACAAAATATAATTCGAATGTCATATTTAAATGGAATGAATAACTATTATCTTAGAAATATTCCTGTTTTGTTGAATGTCGTATCCCTCTAGCTTTGTTAGTTTTATACTTAAACAGTGCTTACTTTTGGTGATGCCCAAGGAGATGATGAGGAAAGTTCACTACCACATTTGGATCATGGTTTCCATTCGAAGTTACCACCAGGTATACTTCCACATGGATTGCCTACTGTGAAAGAAGTTGCACCAGCAATTACACCACAGGAACAAAAAAAAGAGCAGGAAGAAAAAAAAGAGAGTGAGTAGTTTCTGGAAATTTAGACTAGGGTATTATTTACCGGCCTTATAAATTCCAGTCAAAGAGCTATCTGAAGAACAAAAGCAAATGATAATTCTGTCAGAAGAATTTCAACGTTTCGTTCTTAAAGCTGGTAGGGTAATGGAACGTGCTCTAGCTGAAACGGCTGATATATATACAGATTATATTGGTGGTGGAGATAATGAAGAAACCTCGTAAGTTTGTAAAACCTTAAAATTGTCGAAAATACATGTAAAACATTGACCACATCTTACAGTGATGAGAAATCGAATGCTCGACTGTCTCTTAATCGGGTTTTCTTTTGTGATCGCTGGTCGAAAAATCGCTGCGTTACTTCAATGGATTGGTCATCACATTTCCCAGAACTTGTTGTGGCTTCCTACCATAATAATGAGGTAAATTTCATGGACAAAAATTCATTGAAAACTATTGTTTTTTATTTATTAATATATAATATTATATAATATAATAATAGGAAAGTCCTAATGAACCCGATGGTGTAGTTATTGTATGGAACACGAAATATAAGAAGAGAACTCCTGAAGATGTCTTTCACTGCCAAAGTGCAGTGATGTCAACATGTTTTGCTAAATTCCAACCTAATTTAATTTTGGGTGGGACATATTCGGGGCAAATTGTTCTTTGGGATAATCGCGTTCAAAAACGGACGCCAATTCAAAGAACTCCTCTAAGCGCAACTGCCCATACCCACCCTGTTTATTGTTTACAAATGGTTGGCACTCAGAATGCTCACAATGTGATATCAATTTCATCGGATGGAAAATTATGCTCATGGAGCTTAGATATGTTGTCAGTGCCTCAAGACACAATGGAATTGCAACAGAGACAGTCACGACCGATAGCAGTAACTTGCATGGCTTTCCCTAATAACGAGATTAACAACTTTGTGTTGGGCAGTGAGGATGGTTACGTTTATTCTGGTAAGTGAAAATGTCGCAGTAAAAAGTGTTTGCTTTTAAATTTTTAGCTATTTTTATCAAGCATATCGTCATGGAACAAGGGCAGGAGTTGATGAAACATACGAAAAACACTTAGGCCCAGTGACGGGAATATCAACTCATTACAATCAATCATCACCGGATTTCGGCCACTTGTTCTTAACCTCATCAATAGACTGGACAATTAAATTGTGGAGCTTAAAAGAACATAAACCGTTATATTCCTTCGAGGACAACTCTGATTATGTAATGGATGTCGCTTGGTCTCCCATTCATCCGGCTCTATTTGCTAGTGTTGATGGTAGCGGTCGACTCGATCTATGGAATTTAAATCAGGACACTGAGGTCCCCACTGCTTCAATAGTGGTTGATGGTGCTCCTGCTCTAAATCGTATCTCTTGGACACCTTCTGGGCTCCATGTGACAGTAGGTGATGACGCTGGTAAAGTTTATGTGTATGATGTAGCAGAACACCTGGCCCACCCTCGAATGGATGAATGGTCTAAATTTAGTGCAACTCTAAATGAATTGAAAATGAATCAGTCCGATGAATTTTGAGCTTAGGCTGGTTAAGGCTAGGCTTTGTATATGTTAAAAGACTTAGATGTTTCTATTCTGCTATACTTTTTTTTTAAGTACTGTAAAAACTATTTATACCTCTGATGCTTTAGTTATTTATTTTTTCTCATTATCTGGGGTTTCGTAACATTCACTTAAACAATTTTATTATCTCTACAAAGTTGTCTCCAATATGTAAGCAAACATCATAATAAATAAATAATCCTAAATACACTGATAATGTTAAACGAAATTCTTTGGCTGAATGTTTTTATTAATACGCTTATGGGTACTGTATTATATATTTTTATTTTTTGAAAAATAAACGGAAACTATATTGACTCATATTATGAAAATAAATCATCCAAATAGCCCAAATTAATGTTTCCTTTTCTAAACCTTACCTATTCACATTTTCATAACTCCCTCATAACTAGCAGCTACAATAACTGCCACTAACCTAGCGGTTTTCGAGGTAACGACATTTGAAAGACCGCATAATTTAAAGTATGGATAATAAAATCCGAACAAAATTCGAAAGTTTAGAAAAACACTATGCGTTAGGGAAATAGTTCAATTCAGTTTTATTCTGAAATTTCACTATATACACTCACTTTACAGAAAAATATTGACTCCTTTGATATTTGCTTTCCTGACTCTTTTTGGTACTTCTTTCATAGCTTTCTGAATTCCTGATTTATTAATTTCGTTTAACTCTTTTTCTATTCCGTTCACATTTTTGCGTCGATAATTAATGGAATAAACTTTTCTCTCCAAATTGGCCCAGAAATTTTCTATGGGTCTGAACTGTGGGACATTTGGAGGGTTGTGGTCCTTAGGTATGAATTCGATTTTTCGCCTTTGTAAATCAATAAGCGTGTCTTCAGCATAATGTGCTGATGCTAGATCGGGCCAAAATACAATCTTTACATTTTTATGGTGTTTTGTAATGAATTTTTCGAGAACCGAAATATAATTGTCCTTGTTTACAGCCAAACCACTTTCGAAAAAAACTGGTTCACTAACGCCTTTTTCACTTACAACTAGCCACAACAAAACCTGGGAATTTAGACTTAGGTTTAAACTTCACTTTTTCGGGTGCTCTATGGTTTGGACTCTCGTAATAATAGCCCTGTTGCCATTCATTACCTTCAACCGTAAAATAGTTCTCATCGTCGATTACAAATTTGTAAACTGATTTTGGAAAATGTTTTTTCAGTCTTGCTTTTATCACTGCTTTTTGACGATCTGTTTTCTTCCCAGAACCGACTTTTCTTTTCGCGCATCACATCGCACTAAAATTATGAAAAATTTCACTTTTTGTTCTAGCCGGATTTTCGCCGCAAAATTTAAAAATTAACTTTCTACGATCAACCTCCGACAAGATCATTTTTACACCACTAGTTATGAAATTAAGGGAATATCACTTACATCAGGACAAAACCTTCGAAACTACAAGCCATGCACAAGAAGAAGAGCGAGAACATTGAACTATTTTTTTATGAATGCTTTAAGATAGACGAAATTGGGCTTTTATACTTCGTCAGTCCATGTTCTACGATTGTGGTGGAGGATTGGGGTTCGTTTGACGAAGAGATCGGACAGCTTTGGGTTTTGGATGTAATTCACTGTGCCCCATACAAGAATAATACCATTCAAAGCAACACAGATGGAGCGTTGGGAAAGGAAACTTCCAATCCACGTGAGAAGAGATTGGTCTGGATCAAAAGCTGGAAGTTTGGCTAAACGAGCAGAGTGTCAGGACCTGTCAAAAGCCTTCGAGATATCAAACGCAACCACTCCCGATTCACCAAAATTATGAAGACATTTGGTGATTAGTTTCGATATATTTTATATACTTGATATTTGATCAGTTGCGCGTTTTTAAGTGTCTCAAAGACCTTTGACGGGGCGGAAATGATTGCGATTGATTTATAGTTAGTGTTAGAGGGATCGCTAGCCTCTCCCTTTTTAGGAATTGGCTCAACAGTAGAGAGCTTCCATGAAGATGGAAAAGTGCTGTCGTCTTTTGCCTTGTTGCAAATCCCCAACTGTCCAAATAAAAACACCTTTAATTATAACGGTACTAACACTTTTATTCACCTATGCCTTACTGTGAACTATAACAGAACTGCTAACTAGAATAAAGCTGTGAACGGAGCTTCTAATGGAACTGCCTTACCTCAATCCAGTCACTAACCTTAATACCTCGAGCAATGAAAGTGACGTTAAGGTTCATGACCAGGTGCTTTACACACTAGGTCGGCATTGTCAAGTCACCCATTGCGTTATTGCAACTCAAACAACAACATAGTGTTTAATTGCCTGCATTCTGGAATGCCGGATAGTAAACAGATTCCGTTGTGTGCTTACTATGCGAAGTAAACAATGCACAGTTACTTTCTGCTTAGATCTCAATGGGCCGTTACAGTGCGGTAAGATCTTTATAATGGCTCTTGATCATAGTTGCACAAAGAGAGTGATAGTGGTACCTGAGTACTAGGAGGGGGCAGCTTATTTGAGAAAAGGGATGATAGCAATTGCATAACGATCAGCTAAACAAAGTGATTGCATTGAATTTGGTCGGATTTGTGCTCCACTCGAATGCCAAGCAACTATTTCTGAATTTATAGAATGCAAGCTTAGCCAAAGTGGAGAAAGGGATGATATTATATTGGTTTATACTATCGTAGTCTCACATCCCTCATGAACGCAAATGTGCATACATTCGGCATAATCCACTGAAACGTTAAGGGGACTTCCGAGTTACTTAACCCTCATGACTTTGTTGTAAGCAACCCTCTGTGACTATCTTGATAGTAATGGTGGCGTGCATTTTCTATGTTGGCACAGAGCAATACACAAATCAGAGGAAATCCCCTTGCAGAAGTAACAAATTTATTCAGACATAGTTGGGAGGGTTAGTCAGAAATTTTACTGAGGAGGACAAGCAGGTTAAACCTCACGGGAACAGCGAGATATACTTTTAGTTCTGGTGGAATGGAAAGAGCAAAAATCAACATTCATTATAGCTCCTCTCACATGTATTTATTTTTGCTAGTTGCTACTAGTTCACAATCACAAATTTCTTGACCGGCTTACCTGTGCACACCTGATGCTTTACTAGCAGTAGCAGTTCCTTGGCAGCACTCGTATAGACGTCACATTCTCTGGCTTGGATAAAGACATGAAAGTCACCTATTGATAACTGTAGCAGCAATCTGACGAGGCTTTTTCATTGTTTCTAGGTGTGGGAATATGGAGAACGACGTCCATTCTGTTGGCTTTGGCTTCTGCTGATGTCAAGTCAAGCCAAGTAAATTTCGACGGATTCACTGAATTCACTCGCGTCGTTCTCTCCTCAGTCTGTTCGCGGCAGCAGTCGCAAGTCGCAGCTATTTTGCTAGTAAAAGGGTTTAAAATATTGCGAGGTCCAGTTGTTTGTGTATTTTAGTCGTGTTGAAGTGCGCTTTCGCGGCTTTTTATTATTCGCACCGGCACGAGTAGTGATATCACCTGTATATGACGTGATTTGTTCGAGTTTCGGAGAATTATCACTGAGTGTTCAATTATTTGTTGAATTTTGGATAAAATCTGAGGAAATTCTGTGTCATTTTTCGAAAAGTTAAGTGCGCTTTTTCTTATTTATTGTGAGTATTGATCTCTTTGTTTTGTGATCAGTGATCAGTGACCAGTGACAGTGCGCTGCAGAACAATAACAGTGGATTATAAAATTTTGTCCTCTCTTGAGTCCTGAATTGGATTGCCGAGAAAGTGAGAGTTGGAAAACAGCTGGAGGAAGTCAATAGGTAAAGTAGCAGTTAGTCATTTGCCATTGAAAGAGCGTTAATTGTTGAATGACGTGATTACACTGAAGGCCTGATTCTAGATGTGCTTGAATATTACAAGTCGTGCTGGAAATAGCCATGACATTATTTCGTATTTTGCTTCTGACAGACTCTAGATTTGAATAAAATGAGTGAGAAGAAGAAGAGCTCATTTTTATACCCTAGGTATAGGGTATTATAATAACTTTGAGCAAAGGTTTGTAACGCATAAAAATATCCATAATACACAGAAATAAATTATGTTGCCATTAACGGGCGAAGAAAAGAAATCACTTAATAAAGACTTGAAATTTGGCATACAGATACCTTAACAAAATTGAAAATTCAAGATCATAAATGGGCCAATTTCATCTCCTTGCCTATGGCTGCCATATGAAAGTCCAGCTATATCAAATAAAAAATCGATATTTTTCTTCTAAAACGAGAACGCTCTACTTAGAAGCGATAAAATTCGGCACACGACTACTTTAGATACTTTATATACTAGATATCTTAACATAGAATGAACGAAATCGAGCAAACCTTTTAGAAGGTCGCCATATGAAAGTTGGGAATGTAAATTGTTTTCAAAAGTTTTTGCGATCGACATGAAAATACGCTTATATAGGTTTTCCAGGCCACTCATTTCGAATCTGGAGTCGGATTTTTGAAATCCCAGATCGCGGATCTAATATAATGGACAAGATTTTCTAAATGTCAACGGAATGTTCAGGAAATGGCAAATATAATGGATTTTGGGGTTTCTGTTTACGAATATGACATCAGGTTTTATAAATTTTAGATGACGGACCCAATATGGTGGTCACATCTTTGAGAACTCTATAGAATAGTCATGAAAACATGTATTCACAGATGATTTAGATCAAGGTAACGCGGGGTATACCACGTGATTCCCTGTGGTGAGCTCCCCCTAAAACCCTCTCCTAGAAGATTTTTCGATTTTGAATGTCCCCTGATGGAAATGATTTCTCATAACTTTTGATTCACCTATGGGTTCTGATTATTTGTGGTTTAGTTAAAAGCTATTACAACTATCTTTCTTTTGGTACCTCGCTTAAAAAAAAACTATAAAAACAGGGGAAAATTTCGATTTTTTGCCCAGAATTTTGAAAAATAAATTCATTTATTTAGAAAAACTTGTTCTATGGAATTTAATTTTATTATTGTTTCTTCCGCAAAAATGCGTAACGGGCTACCTACAACGGTTTTCCAACGAAAGGTAGTCAAGTAAATTTAAGATTTACCATGTATATACGGCAAAAGAAAATTCAAGTTATAAACCGGTCTTAATCCCAAATTCGGATTTCGCGTATAAACTCCCAAAACTGGAGGTATAGGAATTGAACAAGTATACATATATTTGAGAGAACGCACACACGAATCAAGGTTATGGACGCAGTGAAATAAACACGACGCATACCATTACAAAATCCCATTAAATCCGAATTGAATTGGGGTTACACCCAATCTTAATTTTGGATGTTTATACGTCAAAGCAAATTCGGATTTTGGTTTTAGAAAATCCCAAATCCGGATTGGAATGATTATGACCCACAAAGTGAATTGTCTGGGTCACCGTATCGAAGTAAGTTGTCTGAAAAGTATCTGGACAGGTAATTGCAATTGTTTACTCTAGTAAAATTACAACTATTATTTCTAATAATATTGTAGGCATCCTCAATTCTATCTCATAAGTTTCCTCTGGAAGTTATCACAAAACTGTGTCTTTTAAATAACCCTATAAGTAAAAATCCAGTGGATTGAGGTTGGGCGATTGTGAGGGCCAAGAAATTGGTCCTCCGCGATCTATTTCTTATTAATTACTGAATTATTATGCAATGATGCAAAAATCTTCAGATTTGGATAAATTACACTTACTCGTAATTGTAAAATATCAAAAATACTGAAATAATTTTAGTCTTTAATACTCCTTCGAACTTGTTAGAAATAACACAAGTGAGTAAAATAGTTCTAAAATATTTTTTAAATACCAGTTATTAATTAAAAGGGCGGGGTATAATTGGTAAGTTAAGTATAATACGTTACCTTACCTCGCAACGGTGACCCCAACTTTTCACTCACTCAATTTGTCACAAAAGTATTGGAAACACTTCTTTAGCTCTTTTAAAAAGTACCTATTCCTCCTGTGAGTTTGTTTCTGCACCGATTTTATTGATTCCAATACTAATCGAAAACTTATCAACTGAATATGGAACATCAGTAATAAAACTTTTAAAAAAGTCCAAACGAATAAAATAGGCGAGAAACAGAATTGTGGCGTTTTAGTTTGCTCCACGACACAATTCTGTTTTTCGCCCACTTTAGTTTTATTAAAGTTTATTTTTTATTTTTTTAAAGTTTTGTTACTGATGTTCCATATTCAGTTGATAAGTTTTCGATTAGTGTTGGAATCATTAAAATCGGTACAGAAACAAACTCACAGGAGAGTTCACAAGCTCTTGCGTTAAGCGTTTTAATTAATTAATAGATAATAAAAATTTTAGTGTCTATTGCTTAGATAGTTGCTAATCAGAGCTATCTAAGCAATAGACACTAAAATTTTTTTGGTTTACTAGATGGGAATCGGAAGTAGTTGGTAAAAACTACTGCTGTAAAGCCTCCTGCCATTTTCTACAAATGCAGTTGAATTTAATCTCTTTGAGTAGAGAACCAGAGTTATAAATAGCTTCGCAGGTCATATTAACTTTGACTTAAACTTGATGTACAAAGTGAAGTCATTAAATACAGAAATTCGACCAGTTAGTTGTTTACAATTCAATGCCTCGAAAATAGTTTCATGATCAATGTAGCAAGAATGGCAGCCAAAATTTGTAAACACTATTTGCTTCAGTTTGTTCTAACAGCTACGGTTGGAAATTCAATGCTTCGATAATTGTGATGAATCTTTCAGCAAGATAACCCCAATGTAAATAAATTAACAGAAAAATATGGATGGTAAGTTGCCGGCAACGTCAGAGAAGTTTACTTTGGTTGCCATGTATCCATCCATCTCTATCGGAAAAAGGGAAATCTTGACGAAATAACAGTTTGATTAGCTACAAACAACTAGCGTTTGACTGGCCGCTTGGCCTGGTTTCATCATTAACTGCAGAATTCCGACCCCAAAAATAGTACGAGCATGTTTTATATCGAAATTTATTTCCTGTGGGTATTTCATGCTCCATTCAGGCACCCGTGCATGTGGGATGAGGGATCCATCCGCACTTCACATTGAGTTGCGTCACTTAATACCGTTCTACAGCAAGTTGATAACAACTCAAGAGCCAGTGTTACATCAACAAGTGATAACAAAGTCGAACCATTTAATGAGTCTACCATGCCGGTAACTTGTTATCGTCGGAAGTGCCTTGACTGGAAGGACATTGGCGTCATCGCCTAATTTATATGGTGACTGGTGACTGCCACAGAGCCTCTGTACTGTAGCATCGGCAATTCTTTTACTCATGATGTGTGTGAGAATTTAAAAATGAAAATAATTATTTTTAGACTTAGCTCATTTAGTCCGGAACGAGATCGTGGTGTGCCTGGAGGCTATGGATATGGAGTGAATGGATGATTCTGATTCTTAAGTTTGGCAAACTAACTATTCCTGTACAGTAGGTAATTCCTTTTTGTTTGTACTTTCGAATTCAGATCGCTTATTTTTGTTGTAGTGGTTATTTTTAGAGTAAAGTACTTTTGGCATGACACGTCAGAGAACCGAATGTGGACGACGATGCCCTTTATGATGTTGCATAGTGCTTTACATTCAGAATAGTTTGAAATCTTGTTCGAAATATCTGTCTAGGTTTGGTTAAAAATTTAGATACATCTTAAGAATGCATCTCTTAACAAAAGAAATACGCCTTTTTATACGTTTTTAATTATCTTTCAATCTTAATACTCAATTTTCACCTACTTCCATACGAGGCGTTGAGAGCACAAACCCAACCCCAACCCCAAAATACTTGTTTTGAGAAAATCGATATTGAAAATTTGACCATATTTCTTCTTCAAATTGTTGTTAATAAATTTGTTAATAGTTGCTGTATGCTAAAATAATTATATTATTAAATTAAAAAGAATGTGGAATAGGCCATTTGTGTAAAAAGCTTTTGACAATGGTTTTAAAAAATTTGATGGTTAGACGGAAAGGCAAAAAATTTTTTAAACAATGATTTGGACCATTTTACACATTAAAATTCTTCTTTAGCAGTAGCTTAATATTGTTAACTTACTTATTTATATTTTGTGGGCTGAGCCATTTGTGCTCTCAACGCCTTATATACTGCCTTATTATTTTGTACTTTGCTTTGTTTAAATTTTATTATTTCGAATTGTTTGGCTTTATTTAGATTTTCGTTAATAAAATATATTAAAAATAATTTCTCTGTTTCAATTTTAGTTCTGGCACCTGTTTGCCTTTCTTTTTTGCTAAGCCACCAAGTGTAGACTTAACAGCTGCCTTGGATGGCGCCACATTTGAAAACTCTTCAAACTGGCTCCTGTAAACCAGCGTTGCTAACATCTTGGAATAAGTCCGGACCTATAAATCATGTTTCCTATTCCTTTTCTTTTTTTTTCTTAGAATACTGCCATCGGTAGATCCTCATAAACGTGCACAATTCGCATGTGCGTAGAATTTATTTATTGTTATTTATCGGGCAAAGGATACAATGCATTTTACATAAATCAGTGGCGATGACTCTGGCAAAACTTGGGTGATGCCTGGAGCACCTTGTAAGCGTGCGTAACCCTGCAGGGTTCTCCCATGGTGCTCTAGGCATTCCGAATTCAAAATATTACGCTCTTTTTGAAGCTCATACTTGCTTGGAATACGTTCACTTTTGGTTTAAATACTTTGCATCTTGTTGTTGTTTTTACCTTTTTGTATACAATATAAAATAGTTTAGTTAGAGCCGCGTATTCAGACTTTAATTTTTATAATGGTTTTAATGTAAAGAGAGCCTATATTTATATACAGGTTGTCCCAGTTTGAGATGCTAATCCATTCTTTGGCTTATTCTAAGAAAAACATTGTAAAATAGTAAAAATACAGCAGATTCATCCTTCTATTCATTCACAGAAGGAAGCCAATTTGAGCAGTTGTTGTAAATTAAAAATCGTGCATTTGCCACCTCTTAATATGCACTTTTTTAAGCCGATCTATCTGGAAAAGGATAACAGCTAGAACCAGCTTTGTATGGAGAGTTTGTGAGTAACGTAATAAATAATTCATTTACGTAAAAAAATAAAAAAATAATAGGCGACGTTTTCGAGGGAAATGTAATTTTTGCTAAACTTTATTGATAAAGAAGAAAATTTTCCAAATTTGAAATTCAGTGTTTGTTAAGTGGATACGTCTACATGAATGAAGTTGATATCTAAATAAAGCGTAATCAATTATGTGCAAAACACGATTCATTAAGTTTCCGTGCGTTCAATGGTTCCGAAGTTATAATTTAATAAGTACTTGTAGGTATCAATCCGGACGCAATTTCTTTAAGACGCCATACCTCAGTGGGTATGACAGATGGACACCCCTCTTCCCATATAATTTTTTTTTCTTAGAATATTAGGAATTACCCTTTAAAGGGCTAGCATCTCAAACCGGGATACGCTGTATAAAAGAAAATTATTTTGACAAAAAATTCAGTAGAATAAAGAAAACAGCCATTTTGTTTTGATGGTATTAAATGAAAAAAGTACTCAAAAATATAAATCGCAAATATCAGTTTTGTTTAATTGACTGTAAGAAAAAGTTATATGAGTTGGGGATTCTATTGGAGAATCAAAAACTATGGACTTTAGACGAATACAATAAAAGGATGGATTGCCAGTTGTTCAATATTTGTTCAATGCATGAAATAAGGAAATGAAAATATAAAGTCAACATCCATGGGCATGTCTGTTTTCGCTTATGCTAATTACGAGCAGCAATATGAAGCCGTAATTACGTATGGATCCTTATCTATAATTAAACTCAACCGTGCAACATTTATCTTATCAATACATTCCACATACTTATCTCGTTTTTGTTGGTTTACGTAAATAATGCACTGATATTTTCTGACATATTGAAAGCTTTGCTTTACTTGTTCATATTTTATTGTGGTAATTTTGCCATATTATGCTTTTCTTAGTAAATTTCTCTTTGGTTACAAAAGTGAAATGCTTACGAAGTATTTTTACTTGAGGATCTTGAGTAAATATTTTCGAACAAGGTAATTTACTCCTGATATCTATTTATTGATTAGTATACCATATTTTCGACAAGTGCAAAATTCTGTTTTGTAAGCAAACTTTGGTCATACCTCAGTCACAGAAATTAAACGGCTTTTCTGAACAATAAGAACTCAAACTTTAGTTAGAAGTGGTGTCTCCGGGATTCAGCTTGGAGCCGATGCTGTTTTCCGCGTTCATCAATAATATACAGCCTTATCGTTGTATCTGTTCGGGACGGAAAAATTTCCTGCTTCCAGCAGTGTTAAACAATATCGTCATTCCATACAGCAAGTCTGTAAGAAACTTTGGCATCACATTTAATTGCAAACTTAGTTGTTCAGATCATGTTAACGTCGTTTTTGATAGAGTTTATAGAACCCTTCGTCAACATCAACTGTCTTGTTCCGCTCCATTCCCCTCCAAGCTGCTTTGGTCAAATCCATTATAATAAATCTATTCATATTTTAGGTGAAGTTTTTTGACCGACCGATTCCTCTTCTTTAAGTAAGCTCAATGTCACCTTCAACTCGTTGGTTAAATATTCTTTTTGACTTCTTCGTTTCAGTCATATTTTGCCAGCCACACCTCAAGTCGATTTTGGACTTTCAATTATTTCAATTTTTCCGAGTTAGAAGGTTTTTACGAAGCCCAGCTAGTTTCTATAAGCCAATCAATTAATTTAAAATATGTATCAGTTATTGTATATTTTATTCAGAGTTTTTTGCGAATTTTGTTTTTTCCTGAAGGAATTTATTTTCACATAAACAAATTGCTATCTGGTCGCTACATAAGAGTGTTTCCAAAAATTAGAGTTTTTGCTTAGGAAGCAGCTGAAATTTTCAAATTTTCTTTGTTAGAACTTTATATTTTGTTATCAAATAGTAAAATTAGAAAAGTGAAAATCTTATTATCATATTCATAGAAGGAAACAAAGCACACATCACTTATTGCAGCCAAATTCAAAATTATACTAACAATAAGGTCAGCAAAAATTCCTGCAAAATTTAGATGATGGGCTGGACCTTTCCTTTAAAATGACGTATATATCATTTCGCCAAGACACAAAATGCAATTTCTGCGCGATTTTTTAAATGTAAACATTTTATCAAAATGTGAAAATATTTGAAACCCTTCAATTTCCAAACGATGACTTACTTCGGTAAAATATTACACCTGAGTAATACTGGGCAGGATTACTACGTGTGTATAAAATTCAGACAAATTCGACGGAGGTCTGTTCCCACGTCTTAAAGGAGTAGCATCTCAAACCGAGACATCCTGCGTAGCTAAACTTTGCTCACAGTATTGTTACAGAATTTTGGTATCAATTTTTGAAAGCTTTGTGTACTGGCACTTTTCCTTTAAATTTTGCTAATTGTTGTTTTTTCATATTTAAAAAGATCAGGAAGACGACATAAATTAAGTCAAGAAAATATAAATACGAGTTCTTCATCTTCAAATGCGGAAGTGGCGTTGTCATCCCACAAAAAAGCTTTTCCCAGACAGAAAAAAAGATACCACGCGTCATCAGAATTTTCCATGCACTTAGTCACTGCAGAGAAATTTTTTAGAGCGGAAAGGCTGAAGAAATGGCATTAAAAATTTTCTGTGACTAACGAGCAAGCAGAGAAGCTCTGGACGACTTTCCATATTTCAAATGCAAGAGCAAGTAAACAGTAATAAACCGAGACTGAGTATCTCAAAATCTCAGATGTAGAGCTTTTTCTTTCGAAGCAGTCGTTTCCTATTATCTGTTGAGTGTATCACCTTTTATTGTAAAGTCGTTGAATGCGATTAGAATGCATGGAAAATGTCATAGCTGAACATTTGTTTATGCCATCAGACCGGAAGTGTCTTTGTCAACTTGAACGGCATAGTTCAGTTGCTGTGTACATACATTTCCTTGAGTAAACTTTTATGTTAGTTTTTCGGCATTATTTCCATAGCAGGATGCGCTTCTAGAGAATATGTTAGGGCTTCGATCAATGTCCGTGAAAAGTGAATTTATTAATGTGAAACCCATTGAAGCAGTAAACTTTCTTCAATGCCTGGACAGTGATACGGATGTCATAAATTTTATTTCAAGCGCACTGTGCATGAATTTAGTGCACTGTTGGGGCGCAAATAGAAGCCAACAGACGCATTGTAATGTAGGCTGGGCCCTATTCCGTTCATTCTTCCGTTCCAATTGATACTTTTAGCAGGAAAAAGTGCAGTTTGTTTCTAATTGATGAATGAATCCAGGTTGACTGCACATTACCCCACGAGTTTTTAATTGATTCACTTCATTCTGATGATGACAGTCGACACGTATCGTTTAAAATTATAACTAGAAAGTGGTTCAGCAGATATCACGCAATTTAGAAATTAAATCAATAATTGTTGAAAGCATTCACTCAACATTTTATTTATGAATATAATATATGGTAAAAATTTAGGATTGCTGGCTATATTACAAAAGATTATACAATCCTATATTTGCACAAAAATGATAAACAGTGTTCTACTAAGTCTGTAATTAATCAATACAGAGTCCATTAACACGTAAAATGCCACATCGGTCCCTGGGGACTGCCATTTAAAAGCTCTCTCTGGACAAATGCATTTTACCAAGTAATTCTC
>QYTT01091318.1:15611-25951 GCA_006980735.1 Dasypogon diadema
TATAAAGTATTTTCCCTTGTTCCAATATTCCTTGCTTCCATCGATTTGTCTAGTATTCGCCTCTACGGTTATAATACTCTCAAGAGATCTAGGTAGTCTTCAGGGCTGAAGTTATGTACTTTTAAGCCACACACAAGCCACAATGAATGACGTGTAATATATGAAGATTCTCTTACTTATGATAACCTTGCGTATCATGTGGCTATACATTAAAAATTTTCACTAGAAGAAATTGAGATGCTTTCCGAGACTTTTAAAAGAATTTTCGCCTTACTCACAAACCGGTACAAGCAGGCCACAGTGTTAACCTCTACATTATCATGCATTTATTTAAATTTAACAAATAAAATGTGACGGCGGCATGTTTTACTCTCAGCATTTCTGTCAGGTGTGAGATAATTAAAGTGAGGCATGCACAAGTTCTGTGCGATTGGCAAAAGTTCAGTCTTATACTGGTCTTTGATTGAGAATAATAATGCGTAAAAAATCAGGGTACGAAAATTAAATGCATGTCATAATGGAACATCCAAAAATAGAATCGCTAACCTGAGACATACGATCAAACTGCAGGCAGCTGAATTAAAGGCGACATTTAGGTTTCTTTGTGATATGAAATCCATCCGGTAAAATATTTCGCAATCGAATGCTACAAATGGGTATTAAGTAGCAATTTCTTACGTATAGCATCTTCGATTAACCCACGTGTTCTGGAGATGTACAACTGCACATTATCTGCATAAATGTGAATGTCATAGTGATGAATAGCTTCGAAAAGGTCATTGATGAAGACGGAAATTAATAAAAATAATAATAAGAAATAGTTTTAGGTTGGTATTATAAACATGGAATATTATTATAATTTTTATAAGAAATAAAAAATGCCTGACATTAACAAAATTTATCTCTTCTCATTCAAATATAAATGTCGAAATAAAGACATTATTGCTCCGATTTGGATTACAACTCGATGCTATTATTCGATTTATAGTATAAAATATATAATTTTGTTTAATTTTTTTCCTTTATTATTTTAGAGGAAAATGTGAACCATCTGCCACGGTCATTTTATATCAGTGATAAATAATAGTCATCACTTCTATGAATACTTAACATTACTCAGATTAAAATCACCGAAGATGCCACCTGGATATGGTAAGTATGCAGTTCAATTATATAACTTTTATTTTACGCTATTTTGCTTATAGAATTGTTTGCATCATAAAATATTTTGATGTAATAAAAAAAAATTACCAACATAGTTCTTGTGGTCATTAGCATTTCAATTTTATGTCGTTAGCGTGTAACAAATTGTGAATGCATTTCAGTAAGGTTAACGAAAGTGTTAGTTTCCATTTTTTTTTCAAGAAAGACAAAATCAGATCTACTATCATTAAAATGAACTTGAAAATTTACTCCACAATCATTTGGGGGTCACAATCATAAAAAGCCCAAATTCGTGCCCATCTCATTTTCATAATTTCTCTATTTAAATTCTTCGATTTCATTAAGAAATTTCTTTGCATCATTCAAACCATTTCCAATTCCATGAATTGCCGCAATAATTCTTTGTCGATAATTGCGAAAATCATGAGTCACTTAGTGTTGTGCTGCAAAAAAACAGCACCCTTTAACTTTTAGCGCAATTAAAAGTGAAGCAAATCTAATTACTCCCCATGGCAACACTACTCGGCCTTTCAAATGGCCTTCGACCTAACATTTCCGCAAGAAAATGAAGAAAGTACCTCTTGTAAGACGCCTGAGTTGGAAAACCAATCAAGAGCATTTTCTCTGAAAACATTTTTCGCATATTGAGTAAAATATGGAAATTTCAGTAAGAACTCTTCTGCAGCATAAATTTCGAAGTCAGTACCGATATCCAGTGAAACCAGTTAAACGTACTTTCCCTCCAAAGAGTAACTGAACAGAAACCTTCTCTTGATTGCTCTGGTGGGTTCCCTCATCTCTGACCGCTTGTTGCTTGAGGAATGCAATGACAGTTCCCATTTGTTTTGAAATAGCTTCACTGTCAGGTATCAGAGTTTAACGTGACAGAAAATGTCGCGTTTAGGTCTTATTACTTTCATAATTTATTTAATTTCTTTAATTTGTGTTCAGTTTTCGGAAGGTAAGCAAAACAAGTCCGAGATTTAGAAAAGGAGATTTTTGGAAAGTTTCTTGCTTGTCGCTGTTGAAGTCTTTTGTTAAGTGAATCCATTTTTTCTTCAGAATTGCCAGCAAATTTTGAATGGAAATGAGACTTAAATTTGACTAATTAAAATTCATACAATTTTGATGGTATAGTGGCGATTTTATGACAAAATGTGTTTATATTTTTGCGGATTACAAGGTGACGAATAACCCGGATGTATTTCCAGTGATTACTATCACAATGTTCTTGAATACAGTGAAATTTTAAATTTAGCACGGCCGCTGACGTAGAATACTAGTTTTTTTCTTTTTTTTAAAAAAAAGTGTCGTGCTATCGTGTTTTTAATAGTAAATTTTCTATTAGTTGACGTTAGTCAGGTTTTTTAAGTATTGCAATAAAGTTGACGGTGTAATAGAGAATTTGATTTTGGGGAAGTTAGTGAATTTGTATGCAGTTCTATAGATTTAACTGTTTGAAAATGTCTAATATTTCGATAAATCAGGATTTTCTTTTTTTTTACTTCATCTCCATTCACTCTTACCACCTCTCTATTCTGACTGTTCCTGAGTTCTAATTGATTTCAGGGCATCTACACAGGCAACCAAAAGCTGGTATAAAGGGAAACAATATCCCTTCATTAGCAATTTTTTTTTAATTTTTATTCATTTTTCAAATACGTAAATTCAATAATACTCTCTATGTTGCAAATTGTCATACTTTATCAAGATATTGAACACAGGTTTTGATTATATTTTTTAAAAAATTTGGTGAGATCTTTTAGAACTTTATCCGAATCGTCAAAAGTTTTCTATCCGGCTGGGCGAATTGTTAAATTTTAGTTACACAATTTTTAAGGTCTCTTTGTATAACAAATGCCGTAATAAGTTTAGTCTACCGTTTGTAACACCTAGAAGGAGTCATCGTAGGCCCATAAAATTTATTAGATTCCTGCTCAGGATCAAAAGGTATGTTTATTTATACATGTCCGTACGTCGGTCCGTCTGTCTGTCCGTCCGCCTGTCAACACGATTACTTGCGAACGAAATAACGTAGAAAGCTGAAATTTGGTAGGTGAGTTTGTTATTTTGTTTCTGAGGTTGAGTTCATAGATGAGCATAATCGGCCCACCAGGACCTTTTATAATAGGCACTTACGTTTTAATTTCTTATGTTTTACTCATATTTTCAGTTTTAGTCTTGACATTTAATAAATGATAAATTATGACAAGTTGCTATTCTATTCATCACTTTGTCATAACTTCACCATTTCTAAGATGCCCAATTTGGAACTCTCATCTTTCTAATACGGGTTTATTAAAGGGAAGTCGACCACGACCAATTTATTAGGAGTAGAATTTTCTAATTGCTGCCTGTCCGCCCTTGATACTAGTGAGTAAGTCGACCGTATTTTTACAGATTTCAGCAAGGCTTTCAATAGGATCGATCACCGGAATCTTGTCTTGCTGTTTGCTCTCGGATTTCCTTCTTGCTTTGTTAACTGAATCCACGAAACTCCCGCTCAATACTTGTAGAAATAGTTTTATACTTGGAATTTATTATTTCTCATTAGCCTGAAGATCAGTAGAGGGACCACTACAAGAGGATGTGACAAATACTTGGCAATAGGCACTTTTCCTACTGGTCTTTAGATTGACTAACCTACATATGTTTCATTTTATTTTGTTACTCGTGATATTGTTATTTAACTTAGTTTCTGAAAATGGTAACATATATAGAAAACACAAAATTTCAGGTCTTTTACGAAGATGCTATCAATGTCGCTCACGAGGAGAATTGGGCAGCTGTAAAGATCCTTTCGTATTTAATGCTACTCAAGCTGAAAATGAGCCAGGAATACAAGCAGTACCATGTGCATCCGGGTGGTGTGGTAAGGTAATTGAAGGAGGAGGATCCTATAGAGAAGATGGTAAATTTCTGGCTAGTTTAAATATTCAATTTTTATAACCTTTGAAATTCCCTTATAGACTACGACATGGCAACACAAAGAATGTGTGTACAGAGAGGACCTTCTGACTCTGAAGACAGGTGCGCCTTCACCATTTACAACTTTAAAAAGGTTTATATATGTTTCTGCCAAGGGGATCTGTGCAATTCGGCCAGAAGTCTTAATGTACCTAAAGTTTTATTGTTGATAACCTCAATAAGGGTATTAGCTAAATATTTACGATTATAAATACATTTTTAAAGTTCATTTATTTATATTTAATATCATGTTTGCCTACTGCTTATTTCCTGGGAAGTTAATGTACGTGGTAAGATTCAAGTATTCCCGATGTAAGATATAAAAAGTAGGAATGAAATATCAATCTTTTTATCTTTCAGAAATGAAATTTCAATCAATACACTTCTTTCATCGATTTATTAATTCGTTTCTTAAGCAATGGAAAAATATTAGGTTGGCCAAAAAGTTAGGTCATTCTTTTAGGAAAAAGACAATTTTATATATTCAATCTTAGAAAGGAGATTATACTACTTTTTTTGAAGCAAATTCCAACCTTACTTTCGCACGATATTCAGTTCTATCAATTTTTTAAATTTTCCAAATATTACACTTATTCAAATCATTACTGAAGAATAATTACAACGGGCTAATTAACTCTAAATCATTACTCATTAGAGACTTTAATGAATAACGGGAAACGAAAGTTGTTGTTAGGATACTTGGACCTTATTACTTTTTCAAAACAGGGCCCTGGTATATATTAATCTACATAACGTTCTCGTTCTGCGCTGGACACACTTCGCTCGTCTTTGCAACAAAAAATAATAAAGAGAATGTATTTCTCATCAGACTGTACGTGCATTTGTGGCAATCCGATATAGATGGCGGAAAGGTTGCTAAAGTCATTATGCATCATAGCTGCAAAAAGTTACATTTATCCCACTGCAAAGATTTCCCGGAGCATTTGCTACATTTAAATGCTCTTTAAATTGGTGAATACAGCTACAAATTAAAGGAAAAGACCAAAATCAAGGATAGGTGAGTTTTGTCCCAGCTGCAGTACAGTCATGAATGCTCTAGCTGTCAACCAGGAGGTGCTTTGACATTTATGTTTTTGGTTCGCTTGCATGCGGTTTGTTTACGTTTACGGCCGGTTTATTTTGATACATTTCTCAGGTTCTCAATGGAAATTCAAGCGGACAATAACATTGCATTTGAACACAATGACTGTATTTACGTTGTGATGCAAGAAGACCCTAATTCTGTCAATTGCAAATCGTTTACTGACAAGAATTTTTCGGAATTTTTCACAATCGAGGACAATCCTATTGATTCTCAAATAAAATGTATTATTAAAGATGATAAGGAGGATTCCATTGAAGGTGCGATTGTGTTCGAAGTCTCTGAAGACGATATCTGTGATAATCCTGCCGACTCAGCGGCGACTAGGGAGGAGGACGCCCAGAGCTGTAAATATAAGCAGTACGTGTGCGCTCAGTGCCAAAGCAGTTTCAGTCGTCAGTATAGCTTAAAAGTGCATATGAGAACTCATACCGGGGAAAAGCCTTACAAGTAAAGCGCTCAGCTTCATAGTATTTGAATCTAATAATTCTATTTGAAGGTGTACCTTTGACTGTCCTAAGAGCTTCGCCACATCTGGGGATCTGCAGAGACATGTTCGAATTCACACTGGAGATCGTCCCTATAAGTGCACGTTTGATGGTTGCGACTTGACTTTTACCACGAAGGCAAACCTCGGAATTCATTTTAGAAAGCATTCAGGAGAGCGCCCTTATAGTTGCGAGATTGAAGGCTGTGGGAAATCCTTTATGCAGTTAACAAATTTCAAGAATCATCAGCGAACTCACACAGGAGAAAAACCGTATCAATGTGAAGAGTGCAAGAAGTGCTTTAGTGAATATGCTACGCTGTACAAGCACCGAGTGTCTCACAAGAGGGTAGTTAAGCTTTACTCCTGTCCTGTGTGCAACTCTAATTACTATAAAGACAATGCCTTGGTCAAACACGTCGCGAAATGCCATCCAGACTTTGGAGCTTTCGATATAAATTTAGCACAAGTGTTTTTAAATCAAAATAAGTAGCTAGATAAAAAATGTTTCAGTTACTACCCCACAAACTACCTTGATGATGAATCTGTTCCACACTATCTAAAAGATGAGCAAGATAGCCGGCGTTTTATCCTTATCCCTCCATAAAATGTTCCCTTGGCAAATAAAACTCATTCTGGTGGACTTATCCCTATCCAAGTCTTTATCTTCTTAGAACAGTTAGTGATGTCAGATGCCTACGCCATGGAGCTTGGTTAATTTGTTGTGCAACACTTCGTCAAGTCAACGATTGACTTCACTTCATGAAAATTATGAAAAGTTTTTAGAAAGAAAACCCACCCTTTGCTTTAAAAGTGTTCAGTTTGAAGTCTCTGATAGAATTGTTGGGCCTTTGGTGTAGGCTCAAAGGGAGGCACACTTAGGGGGAGGTAAACCAAAATAAAAGAACTCTGCACTAAACTCTT
This sequence comes from Dasypogon diadema, assembly GCA_006980735.1. Lineage (NCBI taxonomy): Eukaryota > Metazoa > Arthropoda > Insecta > Diptera > Asilidae > Dasypogon > Dasypogon diadema. Next base: position 22,256 of record QYTT01091318.1, read on the forward strand.
TCTTTATTACAGTACATACAGCAGACTGGTATTGCAATTTGAACAGGACGCGATGATGACTCAAAATATACTCCTCGAACTTATTTTCTTGCACTTGCACATCACCTGCGCAGAGCATGGTTCTCGGACACAATAATGGCATTATGTGCTGAAAACGCACTTGGATCGGCCGTAAATTATTGGGATCTAAACATTTGAAGTACGGGAGGTGGTTCCGTTTAGGCGGCGCTTTGCATAACGATACTTAATGACGTCACAAATCTAATGGTATAAGTCATTTTAGGCGACAAGGTCATTTAAAGGTCAAAAGGTACGTCTGAAATTCAAACAAAAAATCGGTTTTTTGCAAATATCTTCCCAACGGAGACGGCTGTGGGGGTATTACTTGGTAGGAACATGTGTCCTAAGATTCTTCAGGGGATGCCCACATTAATTTCAAGATATGTTCTTTTACAGGATTAAAAAGGACATTTTTCTGATTTTTCCGTTACATTCAAATATTTTCATAACAGTAAATAATAGAAGTTCCAAATTTCGCCCATATGTAGGTAACGAAGTCTTCTATAGGGCCACATGATTTCTTTTTGGTGATGTCCTTTCGTAAGGACATTAAGGACTTTCAAATGTGCCTTATACTTGGTGCACTGAAGAAAAATTACCAGACTTAATGTAAGGATAATTTAAGGATGTTAAGAGCAGAAGACTCCAAATTTTTTCTCGCCACAATAGACCAGGAGAATGTAAACGAAATCAATTCCGTATAATGCAATCTGGAAATTGATAACAAACAAAATTTAGAATTATTGAAGGCTCTTTGGTTCATATACGAGTGATTTGATATTAGAATATAACAGTGATTTGAAACCAAGTAGGTATCGAATTGAAAGTATCGAGTACAAAAAGTACTCGAATCGAATTAAAAATGTCTAGTATTTACTTGTATCCAAACACCCCTACTGCTGGTGGAGTTTAAATTTTTTGGTACAGTAATATATATCCTTTTCAGTTGACTAAAGATAGTTGTCAATGCTTTAACTTCTCATGTACTTTATTAGTTCTTAATATTAAATCATTACCCGTTGTGATCCCCCTTCTTTTCAAGAATCCAGGGTGTAACAGCGATTGTGGGGCCCCGAAGCAGTCAATATGAGTTTGTTGGCTATGCTAGTAATTTAGTTGGTAATTCCAACTATCGTAAAGAACTCATTTTTTCATATGTGAGTTGTAGAAATGCTGCTGGTTCTCACGGTTCAAAAGCGAGAAATATAATAAAGTTGCAATATTCTACCTAATTAACCAACAAATAAATTAACTATTGTACAGCAATAATAATTATTCAATGACTGCATTTCCTGAAAAGGGACATTATTCTCTTTCACCAAAACAATACTTTTTACGCAGATGGCAAGGAAGCCATGAAAGATTATGTGAGTATGGCTTGAAGGAGTTCCCACTTTTTTGTCGTTCCAATGAAAAAAGCCTTTTTTTGTTTTAATGTCAGAGCGAAAAACTTAACTCTATATGAGCAATTCCTTCCTCAAATCAGATGGATTTGCTTCTCTCCTGTTTGTTGCAATCAAGTAACAAAGATCCACGTATAATAAAATTGTTGTCATTAATTCTATTATTGTTGCCTTGTCATTACCAAGTCAGAATCAAAATAGCAAAAAGTCTCGCATAGCAAGAATACTTTAAGAACTGTTCTGGTGTGTGCTGGTAATCGGAAATTTCACAAATTTAACTGCACGTCAGCTACTTCTACAAAGTAGTGGCTGTGAGTCTGGGAGACAATAGGGAATAAAAGAATGAGAGATGAGTTCACGCAAAGAAAATGTTAAATAAAGAACATAAAATTGGAATAGAAACGGCTCGGGCAGGAAATGAGACTGACTCCATTCAAATCTAGCTCTGGAAAATTAAATAACGCACAGTGAAAAACATTTCAAGTAAAATATGTCAGGACAGAATAAAATGTGCCCGGAAGAAGGAGAGATCGTAGAAAATGAGAAAGGATTTAGAATCCCTTTATCCTCGTGAGCCGCGGCACAAATAAGTATCTGTGTTCCCTTTATCTTGTCGCAGCATCTGAATGCATAGAGGGTTTATGATGATGTTTGGTGCTTTACCGGGCCCCAAGCAATTCTTCAGCGGAAGACATTTTCTTACAAATTCTGTAATCCGTAGAATTTTCACTTCGTGTACTTCTTTGCGACATTTACTTAAAAGAAAGTACATGAGGATTTCTTTTCTAGCGGAAATTTTGCATACAAGATCTTAAATCTTGAATAGTTGTGGTTTTGTGATTTGCTTGCAACTAAAATCGGAAGGATACATACGCTTATTGACATATGATTCCAGTTTTATCCTTTATTTACAAGGAAAGGTCTTCAGGTGTCTGCCTACTATTTGAAATTTTGATGTTATCGATGACTTAAGAAAGTGAGACTAATTTTTTTTCTGGGGTAATGGGTTTAAAATGGTAAAACACACACTAAATAGGGCAAAAATGGTAAACATAAACTGTCGTAAACGAGATAAAGCCGCTCAAACTTAACCTGACAAAAAAGTAGTTGAAAAATTGCGATTCTGGGATATTTCTGTATTTTTTCGCTTTTCATAAATGTACTCCTGGAAATATATATTCTATATTAAAAACACTTTTAGTGTAAAAACTTGCTAGGAAAAAACACAATGAGTATTATCAAAAACATTAGAAAGTGTACTAGTTTGAATTATTAATTTTAGACTATAGTGAGCAGGAGTCTTTAACTGCTACATGTGAAATACTTCCGTTTTAGTGTTGCTGCTGCACTTTAGATGGTGAAGCTGTCGTCTTACCTGTAAAACATATTCGAAATTTTCCGGCACTATCTGCTGCCATATTTTCTTCGGATAAGATTTAATTAAACTGCGTAACACTTAAATCTAATTAATATTAACTTGCAGGAAAATTCGATTTTATCAAATTTGAAATTCATGATGTTAGGAAGCGAAAACGGAAATGAGAAGTTCAGATTTAATTAGAGATTTAATTAGAGAAAATAAAACATATGCACCTATGTTGTGCGGTTCAGTTCTTGAGGTATAGTGAATTTCATGGAACTTTTATAAATATATTATGACTGAGTTTCTGCAGTTAAAAGAATATTCTGTTTTTGTGTATGTAGATTTGGAAAATTATACAGTAATTCTAGCCTAGAAGACCCAGACCCTCCTGAGTCTTTGCATTTTTCTTTAATAAATTACTTTCTTACTTTTGCTTATTTGTAGTTGACTTCTTTTAATTTGCACTAAATATTTCCGGCGGCGTTTTGAAAGTTTGGTTGATTTTATTTATTTTTGCCCCTTATTGGGAAATCATTCCCATACTTTCAGAATTGGGATAGTCCAAAAGTAAATTTTTCCAATCAGGTAAATTTTACAAGAAAAATTAAATTTGGTTTTCTTAAAAAAAAAGTATTCTTTGGGACCTTTTATTTCCTGGAGATATTTAAAATCTTTTTCGAGTATAAATTAGGTATAGTTTATCGGCTCAGGAAAAACTGTGTGTTGAGTTCTTGGGTATAATACAAATGGTATTGACAAAGCTGATAAGTTTTTTTTAAGAATCAAACTTCCCGAATTCATTTCATTCTTCGCCGTGCGTTTTCCCCATTCCTGAAAGACCGTAAAAATCGCAGACTTAATAATATCATT
>QYTT01091319.1:10418-23170 GCA_006980735.1 Dasypogon diadema
GCAGTAGAATGGGTTCAGAATTCAACTTTCTTCTGGGGTATAATATGCTACTTCAATTAGGAGTCCCCGGAAACGGAAAGGATTCCGTTTGCACTCGTTTACAATGGTTCAGCGTTAATTCTTCAAGAAATTTCCTCGTTTTATTGCGAACGAGTTAAACTTCTACTTCTGTTCGCGAATATATTTTAATTACTCCAATATTGAGTTTCACAAAGAGATGAAATTCAGACGCTTGTTCCAATTTGTGAATAGACCCGGAAATAATTATATGCTCTCGATGTGCTCCATGAATTCCACAAGGATATTGAGATGGTATGCTTGCATCAAAGGGAAGCATGGCAAATTATAACTTTTCTATTGGGAGGTGGCTAATACCAAAGTGGAAATACTAATTTCTGAGAAAGCGCATTCCCAAGAATTATTTCGAGAGAAATAAAGAAAAGTGTATCTTTAGGTTGTTGTTTTTTTAACATAGTAATTTACACCTACGTGAACACAAAGTGTAATACATGTTAACTTTTCATAGAATTCTATCAGAGTTCAATGAATTTGGGGAATTTGATAAAATTTCGTCTCAATAGAATTAAAGAAAAAATTTTCCTTGAGCAGTTGTTCCGAATTGTCCAGAAATAGAAAAGGTGGAAGGTGACATGTTATTTCAGCCTCCTTTTATTTACTCAAAATATTGGAAAAAAAATTCTTTATTTTAGGTGGTTCAACAATGAAATGGTGTCATAAGAGGGACCCACAGCCACTCCTTGACACCGACGTAAACGCCTACAACGAGAGATTACTATTTGATTTATAATAATTTTTTGGAAGTTTTATTATTTTTGCTCGAGTGGATATAACAAACATAACAAAATTTCTATTAAACTTACAAATAAAGGTATACTGGTATCCGCCTCCGATTTTCTTGAAATTTTAACACATGAATACCTTTCCTCCCTTTCCTACTTGCCTTTTCATCAAGGCTGTGCTATAGCGGACGTGTTTGGTTTTATCTGCAATGAGAGGATTTAGGAGGGAACAATAGCGTGACGAGAGAAAAAATGTGTTTTTTTGTTTTGTTTGTTCTGTTTTTTTAAATTTTTTGTGACTCATTCATTCAAGAGAAAAATGTCAATAATGGCCAGTTAAAAATTACCTCCTTTCGACTATATTAGCAGATAACTTTTTAGTAATTTGTTCTAGCTTTTCTGTCTTGTCGATGCTGAGGTCCAAGAGCATTGCTACGACGCGGATAGTATCCTATGGTCGGGTTATCTGGCACGCGAAGAGACAACTCTTAGCTTGAGTAGCATAATCAAGGTGGCGATTCGCATCAAATACATCAACAGAACAGAAAGGATGTAGTGATACATATGCCGGTACTTTTGTATTAACCCAATAGGAAATGTGTTCATTACTTCATTAATGAAGTAATGAACAAATATACACTACTATGCATTCCCAACATTAATGAATTTTAACACAGGGATATCATTGGAAATTCATGACTTACTCTTTCGTACAATATTCTTTCATTGATTCATTGATGGAAATGTAAGGATAAAAGTAAGGTTTCATTTAAGTATTCAATTTCTACTGTCGTTCCATTTTGTTCCTTTATTCTCATAGGCATATGAAAACTTTCACTTTAAATTATGAGACAAACACAATGAACCAGAAAACGTAAATTTCATTAGTACCATACCTTCTGCATTACCTGGTCATCAATATCCTCTCTGTTACCTTACGCTATGCATTACTATATCAGCGATTTCTGTTATTCTTCGGTGAAATTTATTTATCAATTGTTCGATTTCCTACTGAGAACCCCGACCGTCTCAATGTGGCCGGTAGTCATCACCCTGCCGCCTACTATTTAAGTTCGATACTCGTCAATAGAACGTGCTGAAGAAGGCGCCTTTCTTATGAATATAGGTCAGCCGTAGTGAAAAATATAATCGTTATCGTAAATTTTACAGTTAAAACTGTATAAAGCATTTTTGAGCTCATTTAAAATTTAAAATCACCGAGGTAAACTTCGACGAAATTGAGCTATTGATTTGTACAGTACCACCGATGCCCAGATTGTCATCAAAAGATAATCACATATAGCTGACGGAAACTTTCAAATAAATTCGCAATGACAACAACCCAGGTACGGTGGATTGATGAAAGCATACAAAATTAATTATGAACCCAGTTACAATGGCATTTACATAATTTTACAATACCTAAACCCACGTATCTCAACAATATTCCACTACAAAAGATGAGAACGAAAATTTTGTTTTTTTTTTATCGCAAATTAAATTCCTGCTTTGAAGTTTTTTAAACCTGATTCTTTTGATGGGATTGCACAGGTTTGTGCCGTACGACGGGCATCTCTCGTTTGTATAAATTAATTGTATGCAAATAAGTTGCCGTTGCCCAGAGCCTATGTTATGTAATGGAACGGTGTGCATATTGTAAGTAGCCAACGTTATTGTGGTGTCATGGTAGTTGCCTTTTGGTTAGTTACCTTCTGAACTTAACCGGAAAGTCAAAATCAGAAGGTGTGAAACCGGAAGAAACTTCTCAGAGGTGCTTTTCACTGCTGTTCCTTTATTATTCTCCGTGGTTAATTTTATACTCCAGTCCACAGTTGAGAACTTTTGTCAGCGAATACAACGTAATTAAAGCCAAAATGTTTGTTCTATTGTGTGTTCGCCTGCCCAGAAAATACTTCTCTATACGAAAAGTGGAAACCGAGAGCCCAAGAAACAAACAGGGTTCACTGAGTGCAGAATTACAAAAGCACTCTTGTCAGCACTATAGGTGCACTAACGTGTCATGTGTTAATAATATTTCATTATACCAGGCACTCAGCTGATGTAATAATAATATACCAAGCTGTGTCGTGGACTGTTGACTGGATTCATCATCCCAGTCTACATAGCTGAACAGGATGCTGTTGATCACCTTGGTAGAAAATAGAAAAGTGGAAAAACTTTAGTTGGAGGAAAGCTCTTATCTGTTCCATTAGGTTGTCCAGCATTTTTCCACTTTTATTACCATCGAGCCATAAAAATGATACAAACATTTATCTTTGGCTTGGTTTGGCTAACAATTGGCCATTAGAGCGTCTGGTGTGCAATTAAACGGGGTCGACCCATAAAATGGCCCCTTTAATTACTCTCAGATTTATTTTACTGCATCTAGGGAAAAAATTATTGCGTCCTTCTGCTGATACTATCCTGTCTACACTTGGTACGGATTAATGGTCCTTTAACTGAAGATAACATTAACTAACTAGGCGGAGAATAATGGGTGTTTTTATTTATAATCGCTTATTTAATATGACACGAAATTAGGTAGATTTTTTTTCATAGAATCCTATAAACACGTGAGGCGCCCAAAAGTAGTTTATCTCTTTATAGTCGTAATACAAATGGCAGTAAACTCAAGTTTGCTCTCCCTTCAATTATGTATGGATTGATGATATTACATGGACCTCATCGATTCGATTTTTTTTTCTCATTTATGCCTTAAATAAGTATATTGCTGAAAATGAAACACGTTGTCCAAATTTAATTTTTTAGAAAAGGATATAAAGGTTAATGCATATAATGTATACCCTTAACAATATCGCTAATGGGATATGTGCTGAATTCTGGTCTTTTCCATAGATATAGAGGTCTTCGTGCAATCTATCGTGTCGAATGAATAATCATAATAACGCCAGTCTCCAACAGAGATAGAACCCGGAACCCAGCGATCGAAGGCATTCAATTCTATCCGGAGTGACTCATTATGAGCTTTTTCACTAAGAAGACGGCATTTATGGACAATACGTAAAGTCTTTGAGATGGATAAACCCGAGAAAGTCGATAGTTCTGAAGATGTCGAAAGGATGCAACTATGCATCGCAACGACAACAGAAGAAATAAAACCATTTAACCTAGAAGACGCGACATTCGAGGTATGGTAGACAGTGGAGTGCCGAAGGGTGCCACGAGGTCAACCGAGTCCGTAGATGGACATGCACGTATAGGACAAACTGAATTGGATCGGGCACAAGAGCGTAGGCTGCTTAGGCGGCTGAAGCAGAAAAGAAAGAGGGAGCGACGCAAACAAAAACTGAAATCGAAGATATTGGTAAATACCAGAAAGCTGAGCAGCCAACCTCGAAGGACGCCACTGTGTGCACGGAAAAATCGATTTCATGGTTTAAGGACCATTGTTCTCGTACCGAGCGACAGGCTTCTGTGGAAGATCAGATGGATAATCGTCCAAAATTGTCAGTCAGAAAGACGCCAACCAATATTCACGTGATGAGAAACGAAGGATCTATCTATACGAAGAAAGACGACCTACTTGCGCGAATATGGATCTTGGTGACTTCGTCATGGGTATAGCTGACGTTGGATGTGGGTGGGGACTGCACGGAATTTAACAACCTATAAAAAGGAGCTGCTAGATACCCTGTAGGCTCTTTCGAATGATGTTGGTGGTATTGGGACCAGGAACGTCCACTTGAAGGAATCGCGCTCAAGTGCGTGAACCAAAAATATAGGTAGTGGCTATTTGAAACGTCAAAGGAAACTACAAACCTACGGAAGCGTCCCGGTCATTAAAGACTTCACCTTCACATCATGAAATACTTGCAGAAAATGGCACGCAAGGATCTCTGCCCACTGTTTAGACTTCTTTTTTTTTAACATAGTGCCTAAGCTTAGGGGACAACTCTATGATGCACACAGCACAGCTTTGGCAGAGGAAAACCTTTAAAGAAGAGGAAGAGGAAATTGGGAAATCAACCTGACAAATGTAACAAATGAGCCACAATTTTTGGCATGAAACCACTATACAATATCCTAGTGACTTCGCAAGTGCAATTCTCTTGCCTTAACAAACTGTTACAAAGATACATCGCCGCCTTCTGTGTAGGATTTAAACTCACGCCAACAGAGGAGAAAATTTGAAGACATGAGTCTCAAAGTCATCGGCGTCAAACAATAAAAAGAAACACACGTCGGTGATTCCCTGTATTATGGGTTATGACCTCGGCTGGGAGGGACTTTTATCTTGAAGGTTGTGTAGAGAAAACATCGAGCCTAGTAAGAATCACCAATATGCTCTTTCTTCCTTCCTTCTTTCTTTGTTGGGTAGAAGAGGTTGCAAAACTTCATACTTTATGCATACCTTCCAGAGTATAGTGTAACGCTAATTCTCTTACGAGGTAGGTAATTACTATTTGATTTATTATTATCTTACTTGCCGTTAGATAAGTCTATGTTAGACTCAATGCAAAGACTTTTGAATATCCTCCTCTCTCTCCCCACGCACATCTTCCACAGCAAATACCTTCGTAGTCAGCTTTTATGAGAAACAGGACGTAGTATGATCCCTTCAAACCATATCCAGAATAAATCGTTATATATCCCTTAGGTCGATTTTAGCAAGACAAGCAGGAGCATACAAAGAGATGCCCAGTAAAATCCTCAATTTTTATAATATTATTTCATTCTTCGTTAAGTCATGAATAATTATAAATTGACATGAATAGAGGAATGTTGAAAGAACATTATAATATACATCTCGTCGCTTATATGAATTAGGAATGACCGTAATTTCTGAAATTTTGAAAGGCAGCTTAATTGGCAAAATTCGTATATTAGCCAGACCAAAAAGGTATAATAGAGATCTGACACCGTAGAGCCCAGCATATTAAATTGTCTTTTTCTTTGCCCAAAAACGTCTGTGCGTTGTGTGTGTGTGTGTGTGTGTGTGTGTCCTCAATTCTACATTAACTTTTGCTAAACCCAAGGACGTATCATTTCAATAGGCCTTCGCCTAAAATACCTTTAAACCATATTTTCGCATCACTGCCTTTGCTTATTTCACCTAAACCAAAAGATTTTTCATCATTTCTGACCGACCTTTCCTTCCTGTTCAGCAAAAACAAATTTGCTTAATGCCCATCGACCTTTGCCTTCAAAACCATCTCTGGGCCATTTCTCATATACGAAAGCATATAAAACCGGAGACAGAGTAAAGACGCTTTCATTTATTTTCCATTGCGAGGGCCCGTGATCTATATACATTCGGTTCAGTTTATTTTCTGGACGATATCTATAATGTTGGCAAATATCTCTCTAGTGGCTTAGGAAGTGTATTCGAAGTGAAGTCAAGCGTTAACTAAGGACATAGCGATAAAAATTTATTAATGCTTCCTTATAAGAGATGTCCCCCGGACTCCTAGAGGATTTTATGTATCCTTAAAGTAAGTACTTTTCTGTCGTACTTGGGATAACTTCAATTTAATCCTCATGGATTAAAGTGAATTTCGGGAGCACTTTGTGCAGTTGGGCAACTTTCATGTATGTACCTTATCTGGGGATTGGTGCCATTTAAAAGATGTACGTTGGGAGGTTCCTTAGAACATCATCGTGTAGTTAACTACCATCCTAATGATGTGAAGAAAACCCAAATCGACGAAATCACCAGAGAACGTAAAATAACATGTTACCATGAAAAGTCTTTGTATTACAAGCTTATCTTCTTGACATTTAAAGTTATCTACACAGATACATATCCCGAAGATTGTTTAACTGTTAAGAAGTTTACTCGAGCTGAAAAAAAATTTCCAGAAGGTATGTTCAATTCTTTGGAGAAAAAACAAATATGTTTGTATTTCTGAAGATTTTTCATTTATCTCCTTCCATTGCATTCATACGAAAAAAATCTCTGAAAGATCTTTATAAAATATTTGCTCGTTACAATATTAATAAGGTATCCGAGATGGATTCTTTTTATGAACAAAACCTAAAAGAAAATCTCTTTCCATTTCATGGAATATATTTGAAAGAGGAGGAATAGAAACCCTAGAGATATCCTTGTAAGTTTGATATACTTACTATACGGAGACAAGTTCAAAATGAACCCCTACTAAAAAATCAGAATTCCTTCATATGATGTACAGGTGTACATTTTCGTAGTATTTTCACCGAATTCTAAAAAAACACGCCATTAATAATTCGTTTTTTGCTATTTTCACCGTATTATTTGAAGAGGAGGGTATCATATTAGAAATGAGGAATACAATTTTAAAATGAAAATAAAAAAATGGATAACAAATAAGCTGGAACAAAACAACAGATCGATATGAAAAACCGAAATAGATGTGGATGGCAACCCACACAAACAATTGGATGGACATCATTATTACGAACACTTGAATCTCTTAACTTAGTACGGCATGAAATGGAAAATCATATATAATTAATTAAATTAAGAATCTATTCCATGTTCGGAGGTCAGTACTCAATCTGATACCATACAAACTGTAAATAGAATCTTACCTGGAAGGACTCTTGAAAAGCAAATAGACAGCAGAAGAAGCTACAATACTTGATAAAATTTCTCAGTTCATTGAGTGCTACTTCACCCAATATGTTCCTCCTTCGCCTGAGGAGCATTGGATTTTTGTGGAGAAGGGACTGCCTGGATGCTTTCAACCTCTTCTTCATCCACACAATTTCTGCACAAGACATTTAAAGGAGCACCTACGCGCTCCGTATGTTTAACCCCTATTACGGCAGCTATCAAAGTGTTTGCCCTTCCTCCTAAACAAGGAAACAACTGCTTTGAGGTTACAAAAGTGGTTAGCGTCATCCATCTATAATTAACTTCTATATAATAACCTGCCAACCAATCTCTCTCTTTATCGATTTTAGAGGTTTGTCTATGGATCTCCCCAATGGAGCTGCCAGAGTTCGAAAATTCATTGGAATTTGTGCAATTCCCCCAGTTTTCGCTCAGGTTGATCCTCAATCGATCGCGTTAATTGAAAATCCCTAATGCTATTTCGGAGCAGGCATGGGTAACTTGACCGTTCCCGACGATGTGGTTGATATCTTCGACTACGTCTTAGAGATTTGCCGACATTCCAGCCCACCGTTTCTGTGGTGCGGACCAGGACAGATCGACGTCAGGATCCTTGGATAGACAATCATTGATTCTCTTGCGCTTCGAAGGCCTCCTCATATCTCATCTGGTAGATTCATGACATGGTCGATCTAAGATTTGTTTCTTGGCCTAAGTGCTGTCTGACGGAGACCGACAGGCGGTGCAACTGCTCCAGTTCTCTACAGTCACCATTTTATAGAGTTTTCGCTTGCTTGGTCTTGTAGAATCTCATGGGGCTTGTTTTGGGCAATTGTCTTGTGTAATTATCACAAGATCACTATTGTTTCTCATGGAGAGCTTATGGTACAGTAAATCCTCTGCTTAGCTTTGATTATTCACTTCTACAACTTGGCATCGGGGCAAGGAAATCAGAAGCAAAGTAATTTCATGGATCACCGGGGCGGATTAAAGAGTTACAAGATGCAAAAGGACATATTTATCGAATATCATCTGGGAGAGAACCGGGTAAATTCTTTTCTTATTACTAGCAAAGCTCCATCACTTCGTTAGAGGGGACAGGGGAAGAAGAGGTAATTTTCTTCACACAAATTGCTTTCCACATGGAAATGCAAGGGTACAATTCATGATGCATTTTGCCCATGAACTGAAAAGCTTGTTATCCTTTCTTTATTAAAGAATGCCGCCACAATCATCAATAAATTTCTCAAATAAATTTGCACATCACACAGCATCGAAGGAAAATTGTGAAAATACTTCAATCCAACCGTAGCTTTATCGAGCAGTCAAAGTCAAAGAAAAAAAAATACACAACCGGATCAAATATGAATGAAAGAGTGGAATTCAAAATGTTTATGATTTATGTTTGAAATTCAATTCTCATTGCTTTATCCCCTGGCAAAGAAGGCCAATAAAGCCCTTAGCTCGGAACGGGTGGCAACTGAAAGCAACGAAAGGCGGTGAAAGACGGTGAGTCCAGGCACTTTCAATGTTAGATTCATGTAAATACAATACAAATCCGTCTCCAGATAAATCTTTTGAATTTCTGGTTTATTCAAGGTAATCCCTTTGAAAGCTTTTCAATACTTGGCTGTATAAGTAATACTGCCACATAAGCATGTGAGCGTATAGCGTAAGCCTGCACAAATCTTTTCATTTTACATGAAATCCCATGATCGAACTGAAGCTGTATTTTTCCTGTTCGACGAAAATAAAGGAGGGATGCCCAAACAGGTCAAAAGGTAAAAAATTTGAATTTCAAGAATCTAATTTAGTTTGGTCTACAGAAGATCAAAGTTCCTGGTGAAAAACTGCCAGAACTGTAAAAGGAGTTCATTAAGTAGATAAACTGCAATGAATTTCAGTATAGATGTTCGTTCTATTTTGGAAATTGAACTCCGCCGTTAGCCCCAAGTATGTATGAGAAAGTTTTCGCTCTCGTCCTGATTTAAACAGAAGATTCAAGAGTTAAAAGTCCAATTACACTTCATGGGTTCATTCAATAACAGCCAGGAAAAATCAAAGTATTCTTCCCTTCCGTTTTCATTGAAAAGTTAAAGCAAGCAACAGGTGTTGTTATTCAAAAATTTTCCGTCATTTTAGCTCGTCGACGGTGACGTGGCAAAGGAGGAAACTTCGTGCACATTGGCTGCTTAAGTTATTAATTTTAGCGTGTTGTTCCCTACATTGAATGTGTTCCTCCAAGAAAAGTGTTAAATTTATACAAAATTAATTTCCGTTGAAGGCGAAAAGGTGCGGAAATGACTTTTCAATTTGAAATTCTATCCTACAGCTAAATTTTGAGTTTTCTTGTACAACTTCTTGAAGGCATCCGGCTCAAGTTGGGCCTCCCCAAAAATGAAGACGGTTTTTACGGCATACAAACGATTACCTCTAAAGATATAATTTTTCTTTAAAATTTAGATAAAATGAATATTTTTGACACGTCCTTAGCATAAAATGTAAAGTACTCACCTGCTGGCAACAGAATCTCGACCTCAAGTTCCCTGTAAAACACGTAATAACAATTAAGAACAAAAAATACAATTGATTTGATCAATATAACTTTTGCAATTACTGGATACTGTATTTTAGGAAGACATGTAGGAAGTATGCATCCCTTAACCAATGATTTTGACAGAACCTCTAGAAGTGGGATAGGGTTTGAATAAGTTTTTGATCGAGTTTTTTCCATTCCTCTTCAACATTATTGAATTGCCTTCCTGAACTAAGAACAACTTAACTTAATATGCCCCAAATTGGGTTCAGATTAGGACTGCAAGCTGGACAACTTAAAACATTTATTTTACTATTAAACAAAACATTTTTAGTTTCCGCAGCAGAATGAATGGCAGCATTGTCATGCTGGAAAACTGAGTTGTGCTCCAAAATACTGGGAGTTTTATTAATTAAAGCATTTTCCACTAATTCTGTATACCTTTTAGCATTCATCCTGGTTAATTGATCTTTTTTATGCTTCTCCGTAAGACGGGGTTGGGGCTACTTTTGTTCTCCATTCAAATTGTCCAGAATTTTGCAAAATATGTTGAATACGACAAAATCCAATTATTAAGTCCATTTCGTTACAAATTTTTGCTGCAATTTTCCCCTTCTGGAAACTTTATCAAATATACGCCTTTTTATGTTTTCCGATATACGCGATTTTGGTCCACATTTCTTATATTCAGTTGGATTATTTTTCAATTCTTCAATTTTCCAATTTTTTCCGTATTTTAGCGAAAACTCAGTCCAAATTTAGCGTATGCAAGCATTTTTCCTTGTTCTTCGGGTGTGAAGACTTTTCACCGGGACATCGTGCTAAAAATTCATAAATTCATAGAATGCCATGAATCGATATTTGCATAAATCTTATATAACTTTATTGAAGTAATAATTAACAAAAATTGTTTTGTCTTATTATTATTAAAATATCAGAACTAAATAACATCGTCCTTAAAAATATTTCCCACACTAAATTCACACGACAATAACGATTTCAGTGAATTCTTATAAACTACTGAGTAAGGGAATTCAGAAGAATAGCCTATTACCACATATCTTAAAAAGAAATAATTTAATTAAAGTTGTTTCCACTCATTGAATTGGGTGTTCCTATAAATATTTCGGTGGATGTAGAGGTTTGCAGTAGTCCCTAGTGGTGAAAAACTATCGATAATCACGACTATCGATATTTTCCGATAGTTTACCTCCTCACTATCGATAATTACCAATAGTCTCCGATAGTCATTTTTTTTATTAAAATTCAGCCAAAGTAAATAAATTAAATATTTATTTTTCGTTTATAAAAGCTCACTGAATATTTTTTTCCACAATTTTCTTTTTGTACTTTTCAGTTCAGTTCGTTTATTGCAAAAAAAAGTAATTTTTCTTTACAAAAAAAAAAGTAACCATCTCCACTGTTTTTGACTTCAGACGACTTCGTTCCTCATAGAGATTTCTTCTCTTCTAGATACTGCCTCTTCAAAATTATCGCATCAACTTCAGCAGTCCTAGTTTTATTTTCAAAGCCTTGATTCAGATAATTAAAAAATTTACAGCTATTTTTTGTTTTCTGTGTTATACAATTCTTTTTTGAAATCCTCATTATTGTCACGATAACTCTTTTTTTGTGGTATTAAGGACGAAAGATAGTTAATTTTCTAGTAATTTTGTAGCTTGTTTGTTGAGCGTTTTCATCTGTCCTGAATGATTCTTTTTTGAATCCACGATCCAGCATGGTACTGATTCTGTGTATTGCCGCTTTCTTCATAATAAAAAAATCTTTTTATCATAGATTCTTACCCTTTTTCTTTTTCCAGATTTATTTCAGTATGAATAAGTCGATCATAGATTCCCACTATAATGGGAATGATAAGTGAGACTTCAACTTCATTTGTTGCTCCCTCAAAACAAAATAACAATTTTTTATATCACTCAATATTGTGATTTTATCACTGGAAAGAGTTGAAGGAGCCTTCCTAGTATTTAATAAAGCCATATTAATTGTATATTTTGCTTCCGAAAATCTCCTTATCATGACGAGGCAACTACTCCAATAAGTTGGAACTTCTTGGTTAAACTTCAATTAATTTTCGGTTTTTTTCTCGCTTTTAAAACTTTCCATAACTATTGTACTATACTTTTAAAATATTTTAAAATTTCTTTGCATTTTATTATAGGTCCCACTACATCTTTTAATTTAAGGACATCTTGAACAACAAGATTTATGGAGTGAGAGAAACATGGTAAGTGTCTTTTTTTTTAATATATTACAAGCTTAGATCATATTACTTGCATTGTCAGTTACAATGCATACAATTTTCTCGTCAATTGACCATTTTTAAAAATGTCACTCAATGAAGTCACAATATTTTGCGAAGATTGAAGAATGGACTTACCGACTTCACTGAAGATGAGCACACAAAGTCAACGTCGATGTTAAACTCGAAGGTAAAATGAAGCTGTCCGCACTATTCCTATTACATTTTCCACTTTTTTTTTTCTCTGAATTACTTGCAAAGATAGATTGGTGGAATTCTTGGTGAATCTATGTCAGAACCTATTTCTAACATGATTGAGTTAATCAAGGTTTATTTATCCGAGGAGCAATAGGGAATACAGATATCTGGGTTAAAAAAAAAAGAATAATGAACAATTTGTATCTTAACAACTTAATCGATAGTAATTGTGACTGTCGATAGTCTGTTTTGATAGTACGGTATATCGATAGTGGCGATAGCATCATCTATAGTTTCCCATCACTAGTAGTCCCTTCTGTGAATTGAAAGAAGCCGCAAAAATTTAGTTTAGTGGCCTGCGTGGGTTCATTGAGAATGGCGGCTCCATAAATGCTTCAC
>QYTT01091319.1:29611-44615 GCA_006980735.1 Dasypogon diadema
CAGGCTAAAAAGCCAAGTGTTTTAATTTTAAAGCTAAAAAGTTTTGGAGAACAACTTTCAGCCGAGTAAAGCGAAAACAAGAATTTTTTATACCCGACTTTTTTTTTACTTTTATAGTTAGAAAAAGTTTATGGAAATATATGGCTTTTGCTGAAATGATGCAGTCTTACTTTCGTACACGTTAATATACTGTTTCTGGTTAAAAACAAATTGTTAAATGGACTCAACATGAAATTTAAGCCAAAGTATATATTCAGTATTCGCTAGTTTGCAATATAGGATGAAAAAAACTCTCCTGGCTAGGCTACCATCGTGTTTATACTCCAGAGCAGCCATCCTCTGGTTATTCATTTTGGGCACGTAATGAAACCATTTAGCTCTTCTTTAGAAGATATAAAATTCACTATATTAGGAGCTTCGTAAAGTTCATATAATCCTTAGTTCATCCTTCGTCAATATATTTAGCATATTTGTGTCGGACACCATCATAAATAGAGCGCAGGACTCTCCCTTAAAATATTCTTTGTACTCACTATACGAACGACAGATTTTACTGCAACTCACAGTATACTTTGTTACCATTGTACGAAATACCAAACCAGATGGACTATTACTAGTACACCGAGAAGAGATCGAAATTGAATTCGAGATCGAAGTCTGTTTTCTGTGTTTTTCTCGAGCTTTAGGCTTCCATTTCGTTTCGATCTCGGTTTGTCCTGTTTGCTGGGGAATTTTCCAAGAATGTATTCCTTTCCCCTCAACCGTCTCTAAAGAAAAGATAGATTAAAATTTTCTTAATCCTAGAATTCACTCTTCCTTCGAAGAATACAACCAAGATCTTGTCGAGGTCTCCAAAAATTTTGAAATTTTTTCGTCTAGCGATTAGCCGGAAAAAATAAACTTTTATGGCAAGAAAACAAAATATCTGAGGCATAAACTAACGAGGGATGAAATCAATCGGGACCGTAACAAGACTGTGGCTATCAAAGATCGAATAGGGTTGCAGAACCTAAAACAATTGATCTCATTTCTTCAGATGTGGTCCTCACTTAGGAGATTCGTCCCGGACTTTGCAGATATTGCTTGTCCTCTTACGAATCTAACAAAAAACTAAAACCTCAGGATGTTAGGGCAATGTTAGCAATGTACCATGTCGATCGATCATTTAGGATCACCTTGAAAGGTATAACATCAAACAATGGATTTTATACCAATGCCTTTCTAAATTCTTTGACAATTATTAACTGCTGATCGGTGAGATTCGGCGTTAGGAACTCTATCTTTTGCAGTCTGATTAGTCTGATCTGAGAAGGATCATTAACGGAAGCCTAGAACATGTTCACGCGACGCCTGTATCTTCCAGACAAGTAAGTCTTTGAAATTTTAGCAAGCTTGGATGTGTAGTTTTTCCTCTATTGTTGGGCATCATACCAGTGTATTGTGACCGACCATGAGTGTTATGATAGTCAAATATGCCCATAAGATTGCCTTTGGGTTAAGACCCCAGGTTATATGAAAAATCCGTTTGCAGGTCCATTAGATCACGTTATTTTCTAAGAGAGGGTTCCAGGTAAGTCTTCGATATTTAACTTCATCTGAGGATCCTATAGTTATTCCCCCTAAGGCTAGAGTACTAATGTTAGGTCTTTTCCTCTTTGTGAAAGCAACTGTTATTGTCTTTTTTGGATTGACCCATGGACATCAGTTTTGCGCCGTATTTAGTCAGGTTTACATGTGATCAGAAATTTCCTGATCGTCCCTTCCTATAACTAGGTAAACTGCATAATATTGGTTATCATACCTAGTTTGGGACAATCCCTGAGGAAGATCATCCATAAATAGCGATCAGAACATGTCGATGGTCAATGATATCGATGGCCTTTTCTTGTAGCTCCAGGTGTGGTTCTGGCATTCAATGTACCCGTGCAATACTTTTTCCTTCAGACTCTCGAGATTTTATATTGGTGGCGATTTTTTTTTTACATCAGTCCAGTCGGGAAATGCTTCTATCCACACAAGAGGAAATTTTCTAAACTATCAGACCCCAATCGTAAGAGAAATCCCTGGTAGTTTAGAACCAATTCGAGACTTATAGAAGATAACGACATCTTCTGAGTACATAAAGATTCTCAAGATGAATAACTTTCTATTGACTTCAATAGGTTTTCCCACTCATCTTAGATGCTCTGGGTTTTTACTTATCGTTTCGTTGCTACCCGTTGACACCTTTCCATTTGCTCAAATTCAGTTCGAATCCCTAACACGTACTTACAACCCTTGAACGATTTAGTGCATATTCTATTGTGTCTGGTAGTTAAATGGCTTCAGTCACGGAACATAATTGCACCACCTTTGCTATTACCTCTCCAAATTGGCGAACTTCCTCCATTACTCGCATAGTAAAGGAAGTAATAAAATCACTGGCGAAGTAACATCGTTTTTATGAAAATAAGCCTTATTTCTTTATTGGATATCTTTCTCGCAAATAATCAATAAATCGATTGCACGTTTCAAATATTTATTGCCCCCGATAAAAATGATATAGAGCCGGAACGGAGTACCATTTCAAGCTACTTCTACTTCTGGGTCGTGTATGTTATTTGCCGTTGGCTTCTTCGTGTACAGACATAACCTAATTTCTGCTACGTAATACGATCAAATGCTATGAAACGTGTATGGATGCGGTATTCGTAAATTACGCAAACGTTTTTCCCGTGTGTTAAGAGCGTACAAATTGTATTTTATCCTGGAGGCTCGTGATTTTAGATGGTCTCAGAATGAAGCAAGTAAGTACTTTGCGGGATAAAATATTATTGCCAGATGAGCATAAAAATGCTGAGAATTTTTGGCGCCGGTGTTCCTCTAAGCATCGTCGCTTACCTTTTAAGAGGAATTAAGGAGTTGAAGGAAGTGGAAAGTTTTATGTTACATTCAAGAGTACAAAAAGTAATGGGAAAAATATTGCTGCCAAGATGATAATAAATTTCACAATTTCCCGAGTAATTGAGAAGAATGATGTCAAGTTACGATGCTGAGGTGGAAATTTATATTAAAAGTATTTAATTTAGTCCTAAAATTATGATGGTTATTTAAATTTAACAGTAGACTGTTATTTTAAACAATTTTTAAAGTGACATCACTTTTTATTACGCTGTTGGGACTCAAAGCGTACACTGTCTTAATTTTCTTCCAGTTTTTCAAAATGGGAGTAGCCAAACCTGAATATTAAAGGACATCCTTGATGGAAAACAAATTCACTTATATTGCATTACTACTATTATTATTACTAAATTTTGGGAGGTTACCCAAATGACAGACACTGCGACCTGGAGAAGATCCATTATGCCAGGCCTCCATCCAGACCTCGCGCTGCTAATCATGGACAACATCAATCGCTCAAAGCCGAGCATACGATGTCTTCTCATGAGCACGACGCAATCCTTATTGCTATGCGAAGCCAAGTAATGGAACGACCGGATGAAGCTGGGTTGTAGAGGAAGCGCCATGCATAGATGGGATGGAGTCCAGAATCTTTGCCATCGCTGGGGGGATTATATCAAAAATTCTGGCTTACTTGTAACATTTGTCAGGTTAAAATTTCCCTATCTCCTCTTCCTTAATTTCCTTTCGCCTAATCTATGCTGTGTGGATCATAGGGTTTGTTCGCTGGGCTTAGTCAATACCTTAAGAAAAATACTTTCATATTTTTACATCAAGAGGGAGTCTCCTTATTCTTATTCTTCTTATTCTTATTGTTTCTAGGTTAAGCCATCGAAAGTAAGAAAAATGGTAAATTTGTATACCATCTCCCATTTAAATACAATCAATCTAAACTAGAATCCAATAGAACAGACATTTTTCCCAAATAAATTAAACCTTTTCTCATTTGACAAAAACATTTTCCTAATGGATTTGAACTTTATCCCTGAAAATTAAACTCCTCAAATATAAACTACTAATGATAGTTCTCTCAATCTGATCTCAGATACTAATAAGCTAAGTGATATTTATAATCCACGGTTTGATGATTTTGATACGTTTGGAAAAAGCATAGCATAGAAAACAAAAAAAAATATATATATATATATAAAGGGCGTCAAGCGGAAATTTTTCGATTTTGAAATTAAGTAAAAAATAAACGAATAAGTTAAGAACATTTATTATATTTTTTAAAATGTAACAATGGTCTGCGAATTTCACTTCTTAAAAATAATAAATTTCGTGATATATTTGTCGATCTCTCTTCAACCTCTCATAAGTAAATTATACCATACTTACCTCATAATGTGAACAAATAAAGCAATATAACGAAATTTTCCATGCTATTTCCTGACCCCATTTTTCCTAAGTAGCCCAACAAATGGGTGGCAGTATAAATGAACTGAACACTATTGGTAATACATGGGAGTCCGGAAATTAATATCCTTAGTACGTTCCCACTTCCAACTTCTTCGGGTTAACTAAGCATCCTTGTTCTCTGTTCAATCTTGGCCGCAGGAAAGAAATCCCTATCAGTCAGTAGCAAACGGCGCGGCGGCAGTGCCGTGCTTAACTTCAATTTATCATTTTATCGCCAGAGCAAAACCAGGCGCTCATTAATTTCATTACAGCCAAATGCTGACATTATTGGTAATTATTGAGCTTTCGCCCCTTGCCGGCAATTTCTCAAATCAAATGGTGCTGCCATATTCGATTTATAATCGGCAAATGATATGAACACGAACGAGTATGTATGGTCATTCCTCCTGTATTATAATTCAATTAGGGTTTAAGGCTAGATTATGATTAATAACGAGTATTTAAGGGCTATGAAGTAATAACTAGATTATGAGGAACCCAGTGCGGCAATACTCTATAAGTTGCAGACGTGCTGTGCTGTTCAGACTCGGAAAACAATTCCTTCGTCTCTTGTGGCAGGAGCACGAGGTTGAGGAGAAACTTTACTTAAGCAATGATGGCTTAATCTTTTTAACCGCTTATGTCGTCGTCAAATGCAGAAAAGATTGCTCTCGGCTAACTAGTGCAGTACAACAAACGCCAAGGAATCCTTTTTGAAATTCTTTTCCTGTGAAAATCTCGTATCTTCCTCTTTACTTGAAAAGATAAGGCTAACATGATACTTAGACGATAAAATTTTATGGAGCCAATTTCAAAAGATAACGAAGACTTTCTTTCCTGGGCGCTGAGTTTCAAGTCGGGATGGGCGGGATCATTATGATGGTACAAATTGCAGAACATTTCAGTTTCCAGTAATAAAGCCGAGAAGGTATGGAGCACCATATGCACAAGAGTATCCCATTACGCTACAGTTTTTCCGGCCATTTTGCCTTTTTTCATTTTGGTAATTATAACCACGATTTTCGTATATCCCCTCGGGTGCACCAGGCTGCCCAGCCCAGCTAAAGAATCCCATAGTGATTATGAAGAAGTACCGCAGCCCCAGCGGACCATAATGCACATACCTTGAAAGTTTTCAAGGGAATTGGAAACTTTTTATCATTTATCTCTTGTTTTCGGACGTGTTTGTGAAAGTTTTCAACTTTACGAAAATAATTAAAACCAAAGTGTGATTACTTCGCACAACTTTGGAAAAATGTTAGTGATAAAGTTTTCGCAGAACCAGTTATTTTAGTGATTCTCGGCCCTGACATTCCCGGAAGTACTTACCGGCAAAATATGCCATTTTTTTCTGGCTACACCATCTTAGTTAGGGAAATGTATGCAAAAACTATGAGTTTTCACTTTAGAATAATTTTCAAAAGCAAAAAGTTGTTAAGTTTGATTCTATGGAAGATTGTAGAAAATTTCTTTCTTTTTATATTAAAAAGTTATTCAGTTGTACTGTGTTTCCCCCATCAGGCATAGGTAGGTTAAAATCTAAGGAAATTTTCTACTGTCCACTTACCTGTATAATACCTGGATCCTATCCGGACTTTATTTTAACACAAAACATTTCACTAACTAATATGATATTTATTTGGAGCTCTTTCAGCCGCAAGCTTTTATCGATCGGATCACAGAACATCCTAAAGCATAAGAATACGTAGTTACTGTTGGCGAAGGAGTCTTAGTAGGATAAATAGCATTATCTAGAAATTTCCTTCTTACCGGTTGATCTCCGCTGTAGCAGGAGATAAAGTTAGCTCTAGTCTATGGATACAAGGTACCCTTCCCCGTTTGAAACCGCAAAGACCTTCCAGTGATCCTTGAAACTTTTGAAGCGAGTTGAACATAAGGAACTTGCGGAGAATCTAACTACTGCTTCGTCCCATTCGAATTTGTCGAATTTCTCAGTAAAATCCTTTGTTCACCGTCTGACCTTCTAGAACGTATTCATAATGAATCACACCCTACTGACCGGAAAAAGACAGTGAGTGTTAGAATTAGAAAGTGGCGGAGCTACCAAAGCCTACGCACTGCAACCATCAGTTGGCCTATTGTGCTACGCACTAATTATAGTTCCTCCATCAGTCCCACTCTTTCAAGAAAGAGCAATATCTTTCTGAAGGAAATGTTCTCGAAGTCTGTAGGCCTCATCAGATGTGCCCCAAACAACTGGAATCGACACTGTGCAATTGTCCACTCCCACGTCTCATCCTCTTTGAGACACAGTCTACATACATCGGTGGTTGCAATACCCACCCGGCTAAGGTACATTGTCTAAGCTTACATTGTCCAGAAGGACTCCTACAACGATTCCTATTTGATCCTTTAGCAATTGTAGTAGTTCCAAAGTTCTTTTTTGGGAGGAGTTTTTGATAATATTTTTTGTTTGCTTCGAACCTCTTTCCATAGACGATATCAAACGATAAATGAATCTTATGCAAGCATTGAATGTAGCGTTTAGTTCCGTTAGACTCGCAGCATTTGTTGCACTAAAAAGAGTATCACAATGATTTAATATAGGCAAGATGCTTTCCAACACCTCTCGAAAGATCGCCGCAAGACCTCCAGATTCCTTTCGCGGTGACTACGTTTATGTGATCAGACCAGGTTAACGTTCCATTAAAAAGTACACCCAGAGTTTTTAACTTCTCTTGAAAAGGTATTTATGATACCTTCCAGAGTAACACATGGCAATCTGGTCGCGCCGATTTCATTTTTAAAGATTATAATTGTTTGTTACTTACATGCATTCAGTTTATGACCATTTTCGCCTGCCCAATGCCTCACACGCTCAAAATCAATGTTCATATCTGAAGTTAGATCATCTATTTTGCCCATCTCTGCCAGCATAAATAATTGAACATCATCCGCATATTTCACATATATAGTGAAAACAGTAGTGAGCATAAAACTGATCCCTGAGGGACTCCAGATACTAAACCACCTGGATCAGATAGTGAATTATTCACACAAACACAAAAATAGAACGGCCACTTCTTTATTAAATTAGTGGAAGATGATAAGAGGTCTAAACTGAGTGTTTAATATATGGAACAGCAACAGCATGCAGTGATCAACAGTATCAAAGGTCTTGGAAAAGTCCAGCAACATCAAAACAGTCACTTGATCGTGGTCAATATTACACGTTACTTCATCAGATATGTGCAGGATGGGAATAAATTGGTGTGCGACACGTTGTTCGAAGTGAAAACCCGAAATAATTCATCAGGTGAAATATTACATCAAGTGGGTTTACTCGAATCTATGATTCCACATTTCCGCATTTGAGACCATAGCTCTTTAGAGTTGTCGGAGTTTAAAAGGGAATCAAAATATGTTTTCTTTTTTAGCCTGCACTATATTCCTTGTGACTTGATTACGATACTTAACTCAAAAAAATAGCAATCAGCAGAAGCAGATTATGAAAAGCAGTTGATTTAAATAATGCCCGTTACTGCACCTTACCTTTTATTATCTTATCTTACCTTATTTCGTTTCACATTCGTATATTCTATCATTCCTTCCAATATTATGAAAAATAAGCCTATCTTAGGAAAATTCCACCCAGAGATTACATATATATAGATCGATAGCAATTTGCCCTTGTGTCATTAGCCTTGAATAAAATAAGAGTTAAATTTTTATTCAGGTCAAGGTAATGTTTAACACTTGTGCAACATATTTCAAGAATTCCAAGTTTTTCAGAGCATGAAAATTGAAAATCTTATTTATCTAAATCCCCTTTTCCTTGCCAACTTTTAAGGACATTCAGTTCTTTCTTCTAATTATAAGCTTTACTGGAGCAACAACATGCTCCCGTGAAATCCTCTGGTAAAATAAGTGTTCACCTCAATGAAATATAACATTTCAACAGACACGTTCTTAATGCGTCAAGTGCTAACCACAAGTGCAATCCTGTATTCAATTACTCAACTACTCCTGTAATACTTGATTGAACCTGTCGCCTTGTACTGCATGCGCTTGTTCAAAAGTAATTGACGAGGTAATTAGCAATGGAATTACAAGTGGAAGAGGAAATAATTTGTTGAGTACGCGAAATTAAAAGCGAACTTCAGCTAATTCAATTAATTGGCTCAAGTATTTTTATCGTTGATCGGAAAATAACTTGCGATTTTATAGCAGAAATTGATTGGCTTCCTATTCAGATTTAATTCATTTCAATTTTGATATTAATTAACAGTTATGAGTAATAACTGCTCAAAAAATTCATCTACTAACGTAATTATTATAGTCCAGATTCCCAACCACATATTTTTTGTATTTTTGATAGAGGCCAATGGGATTCGAATCTAGGACTTCGTGAGTATAAAGCGGAAAAGTACAATCAATTTAGCACTTAAATTGTACTTAAATTGTTCACATGGTGATGACATGATAAACAACAGGAAAATGTAATTGCAAAACATTGACACAAATTCTTTAACATAATCTATCCTATCACACTTTCCACGACAAGGACATGAAACAAATTGGTCCCACTTTTAACACCTTCGAATATGAAATTTCCACCTCCGCTACTTTAATTAATATCATTTTCAGTCGACTAATGAATATTAATATCTGAACAAGGTATTTCCTATTAAACGGGGGAGAAAAAAATGCAGGTGGAAAAAATAGCAGCTGACTACAAACTTTTTGCTCATTATTAAAAAAAATTTGCATTTTAATTTAAATAAATATTTCCCTTACTTATAGGAGTTATATTATCAAGTTTTAGAGGTGGTTAGTTATGCAAAGAGTTTGTAGTGTCCGAGAGTTTGTGGTAGTTAAAATAGAACTCGACTTTTCTCGTAGCACATGATGAGATGAATTTTTATTATTCACCCGACTTAGACAGCTTAGCAAAAGTAATAATTTGAGATACCAGAGAAGGGAAACTTTTCCCATCCAACTTTTATATATGCGCATTTTTTATGCTTTTGTTCCGGAACTTTATCATCATTTTTACAATATTTTCCAAAGAATTTGCATTATTTCATAGTGTTGTATAGTAATCTAATAAAACTCTATAAAAATACAAATTGATGGTTGGTTACAACAGTAAGATCAAATTAGGAATCTCCCGAATTAACAATGTGAACTCGGTGTAAGTTTTTAGGTATATAACGACAATCTTTCTAGGTTTGTACTTAAATTTTACACATCAGTGAAATAACCATTTTTCCTAATTTCTGTAAATTAAATTTTAGCAGCTCTGTTTACTGAATCCAGAATTCGTAAATGCACGCATCAAAATGAGACATACCACCCTAACAGGTTTCCATAATTCAATTTTGCTGAAAATATTCATTGCCAACACTATCGATCCCCCATCTTAAAACTGACCACACCATTTGCTGTTTAAACCTTGTTTCTTGGGCGATTATCACATTACCCGGTATCTTTGAATTTCGTTACAAAATGTTTCCAACTTACTACCTTTGCTGTAGAGGTTTCACTTCAATAAAATCACATCGATATCTTCAGTTGTTCAGAAGATATTAATATTAATATGAGATAAAAGAATTTTGTGCAGGAGGTGCTCTATGTGTCCACGGTTCTGAAAAATCAGGTCCTCGTTTGTGAGAACCAGAACTCCACTAAAATTTGTATTGCTCCTTACTCTCTCACAGGCCGAATTTATTCCTTCCAATAATTGGTCCCTGGAACCAACTGCACGCATGTAGGACCAGGTCCTTAAAGTGCCCGCCCCAGAAATAAAATTCCATAGGATTAAGGTGAGGACGGGTGGTCAGGGTGGCCACGAAATTGGTCCTCCACGTTCAATCCAGTGAGATATATATCATATATCCTATATCCTTTGCACTCGTACAGTGTTTCTTCATGCTTCTCTGTAAATAAGAAGGATATCCACATACATGAAGACATTCATCTAGCGAAATGAAAACCAAAGCCAAAATCCTAGTCAAATCCGAAATAGTCAAAGCCGAAAGTCAAAGTAAAAGTGTAGTCCTAACCAAATCCAATATTCTATGCAAAACCTAATCAAAATCGAAATCGAAATTCGAGTCAAAACCGCAGTACTAATTTAAATTGAAATCTAAAGAACACAAGCCAAAATCCAAAAATGTAGGATCAAAATGAAGAAAGCCACCAGATAAAAATCACGAGAAAAACATCTACTACAAAGCACCTCCAAATTGCAAATGTTGCTTGTGCTCTCTACCCTTAAATGCATGACTTCAGGCACAAAATTATCAAGGAGTCGATGGTATCTGATCTTCTATTAATGCCGATATCTTCTGAACAGCTGAAGATATCGAAGCAATTTTTTTTTCCGCGGGGATGTCATCAACGCCTCCACGCACTGCATCAGACAAGTGCGCACTATCAAAAGATACGAACTGGACCCCTCGGTTCGGTTCGGGAATGGTTTTGAAGACTGATTACCTGGAACTCGATTGGAGGGCGCCTTCGTATTGAATTGTCCGTTGCACACACCGTTCCGCACACTGACATGACAACACAGAAGCTCCGGGGTGTTTATTTGCACATGCGGCTAAATGGCGTGCTCATCTCAGGGTGGATTTTGGAAATGATTTCGGTGATAACTAGCAGCTATCCGTCCAATTACTGACTCTGATGTGACTTTCAAATTGCTTCATTACAGCCATCTCCATCAGAACCAACTGTTGCACTGCACATCGACCGGCCACATCGCCCCCGATTCAGAGGGTTTGTCCACTCTGCGGCGGGTAGGATACTCTGTTCCAAAAGTACTTTTCCTGACCACTGCTGACTGACCTAAGGGTCTTCTTCGGCAAATTAGCCGGTTGTTCGGCATCACCAGAACATCGTTTCTGCTGTCGGCAAGGACCTGTAATGGGGTAAGCTGCTTGCTCAGCTTCATGCTGACGCTGGCCAAGTCCACGATTCAGCTCTATTTCTTGAGGGTGGAAGTTGGGTATCATACCACTGACACAGTACATGAAAACATATGTGCTCTTAACCCTTCAACACATAATGAGCTAGATCTACGTCAAAACATATTGGGATACCCAAGTATCCACATACAATTTGTATGAAAACTTGTATTAAAAATTAGCTGTAGAAATCTCCTTGGATACCCGGATATCCCATTATGTGTCGAAGGGTTAAGTCTATCTTCATTGACAAATATATATAACTTCAGAACAGTTAAATATTTCTAACTTCTATAAAAACCGGTTTATAGAGAATCGACTGTCCTTTAATTAGAGTTCAAAAATGTAAAAAAAAAAAATAGTGTGAAAATTTGAGCTTTTCGCGTTTGATATCAAAAAAGTTAATTTTTTGATCCAAAATCTTGGCTTTAAAGGTACAAATCTGTAAAAGTGTTGGTTAATAGAAAAGAACACTTGTGTACCTGGTTCCAGGACATTCGATTATCTATGAACTGAGAGAAGATTTATTTCGATATTACGAAGAATCCGGGAGATATTGATCAAAAATTTCGATGCACTGGACAGAAAATTCAAACTCCTGTATCTCTCAGGGGTGTAAACATAGACTCCCGTCTGTATTTGTTTTTCATTTCTCCTCGAAATCTATTATCTTTTTAAATATGGCCACCCTAATTCGACACACCCTGTATATTAATTAGTTCTGTGAGTCGAATTGCAGAAGTTCAACTCCAAAGTGACGACAATTTATTTTACGGACCATTTTTTTCGTTCACTAATTTAAGTCAATGTTTTTTTTATTACAATAGTAGTATTATATAAAGAGGATTTATCTCATGCTCTGTACATACAGTAGAGGTGAAACAAAATCTAATTAGTTATTCAATTTGCACGATTATGTTTATCAAATCACAGAAAATACGTCCACAATTATATCTAAAATGAACAGTAAATAAAATTTAAAACCTGAGATTTACTGCCTGGTATTCAACAAATGTTACAAATCAAAATGCAGAATTTATGAGCTTACATAGTGCGACGAGAAATGCCCTCGGGCTCATTATTAATTTCCATTATTGTCAAAATTAGACAAATTTACTCTGCGGTTTATCATGAATAATTCATATCGGAATGCAAATACAACAAACTCGATTGCGGCAGTCCCAGAGCACCCATGTGTGCAACTTGTCTAGGACGCATATTTGTAATAATTTCACCTAACTTAAACAAATGCGAGCTATTTAAGGCTCTGCAAAGTATAATTGCAATTTAACAGATTTGTTTTAGTATCACTAACAGAGCTCTAGATCAGCCCAACATCCAAACGGACTCAGTGGAAAACAACAAATTTCCAATAGGTTTCCTTGTAAAAAAAATCGTAAATATCGATGATATTTTCGCGCATCCTTGATTTCTTGTAATATTCTCTGGTATTTCCACCAAACTCCATACGGACTACTATAATAAAAATGGATTAGATTTGCATTGCCTTTTCAGTGTATCGCCCATCTTTTGGGCAAGGGAAACGAATGGAAAACGAACGTCCAGTTGCCGATATCGTTTCCGTTTTTAACGTCCGCTCAGCAGACCCGCAGAGCGATGAATTTTTAAAGGCTTTACCAACTGGTAGAAGAGTTTTATCCAATTTGCAAAGTTATAAATTTACGTTGGCATTTTCCACCTCCGTTTCGAATTTGAGGTTTAGCACCCCGGATGTAAACTCCAATTTTAGACATCATCACGATAGCCCCAAGTGGAGGGAAACTTTCCCTCGCCCTGCCAATCCGTTTATTTCATTTGCATTGGTCACGACGAACGATTTCGTCTAATATGGAGATTTTAGTGGAAAGTTTTGAATTTCATCACGATGGTAACTTTAAAGGGATATTTTATCTTGGGCCCATTCATTTCAAACTCCTGTCTATATTCGTGTTGTATTAAATTTGCGAAATAGTTCCCTGAGAGCGTATTTTAAATGATAAATCGCACAAGAGGGGAATTGAATTTTTTACTCGTGTAAATTGCTTCTAAACATATGAAACGTACGAAACACAATTTATAGCTTCGTCGTACTCTCGTACCATGAACAGAAAGAATATTCGACAGAGATATCTAAAGTTAAAGTACGTCCGTACACTCAGTTGAGCTGGTATATCTTTTGGTAGACGGCATCAATATGAATGGGCTAGAGAAGTTTTGGTTCATAGTGAATAATTGATGAGTGATGTATAACTTTTAATAAAATATAATCAGGTATGATGTTTTCCTACTCTAATAATATTATGGAAACGATAGAGATAATCCTTGAAGCGCATTTCTCATTTCGCGACCGTATAAAAAGAAAACCGGATCTAAATGCCATATGCTTTCTGATACCAATGGTGACATGCACTGGTTTGTTGCCTACTGAAACCTTCTCTAATCACGGTATAATTTAAAATGATAATATACTGCTATCTGATGCTGACACTGTTTTTTCTTTAGACAAACTACCTAATACCATCGATCACCGATCAATTGGATGTCCTGAAGAATGAAGATGCCACATTCAAGGGCAACCAAAAAGAAAGCTTGAAATATCTCAACACAATTATGTAATGGTATTTCTCAGAAGCCATAGCAGATACAAACTCGACCCTAACAACTTATGACGATCATAGGATCAAACCGAGCGGTAGGTCAAAGAATAAGTCAGGGGCCATCTTTGATAGGTAAAAGATTAAATGACATTGGCAAGTGGGATCTTACCAGCTCTTTTGCACTTTATATCTTTGATCCGTTGTTTAGTCTATTTAAAGCTAGTTACATACCCAGTGCACCTGCACTAAAGGTAAATCAACTGAGTTTGCTTTATACTGTCTTCTAAGCAAGACAGAGCAATAGTACCTTGCGATTCAATTGAATTTTGTGCCTATTAGGAGATTAAAGAAGCCTTTGATATTACGGGGTATGGTTCAATATCTAAGGCTCTACGTAAAAGAGGGCTGGTGTTCATTCCATTGCAATGCTCAAGGAGCGGAACAATTCTCCACGGTAAGACACACCAAGGGTACTCTCATGGTACCGTACTATCACCGCTGCTGTCGTTCCTAGTTGTTAGCCGATCTTCTGATCAAACTATTTGAGTTCGGCGATGAGGTTATAAGATACTCATACAATCGGGCAATTATTACCACGGGAAAGTGACTCAACGGTCATTGACGTTATGAAGTCAGTCCTTTGTAATGGCCTTAACTAGTGTGACCATGAGTGTCTTACTTTTAATTCAAATAAAGCCTGGGTCCAATCCTTATAAAAGGAACGACCATTGAGTACTTTGACGAAATTCAATATCTCGGAATACGTCTCAGGTAAGAACACGGGCCATGTGGGTCTATAAGAAAAACTCTTTTTAAGGACATAGGATCTCTCTTCAAAGATGTAATTCCGATTGTTACATATGCTACCCTAGTGTGGTGGTCTACAGCGCAGCAGAGCTCATAAATCGCTAAGTACAACAACCTACAACGATTTGTTTGTCTTTCGACCGCCTATCCCACATCTGCCATGGAGACAAGAATTGGATTTACTCCCCTACACACTTCCATTTAGAAGTTGGCTGCAATAAGTGCATTCTAAAGCATAGTCCAATCTTTAAATCTGTTAAGAAATGGACTACTACATGGTAGGAATTTCAGATCCTTGTTTCCTTAACGATCGGAGTGGAAAAGCAATGG
>QYTT01091319.1:49730-66985 GCA_006980735.1 Dasypogon diadema
TTCGGTTTCAAATTTTTTTTTTTTTTTTTTTTTTAAAGCACGTAATTAAATTTTCATGGGTATCTAAACTTTGAAACCGATTGTGGTTGTGATAATTGCTTAAAGCGTATCTGAAACTTTTAGTACATCTCAAATGACGTTATGAGCAGGAAAGATGATTAAAATTTTACGTAATTCATTGACGAACCAGCAAAATGCACAGGTAGCACAGTTGTTGAGAATTACACGCAAAAAATTTTGGAAACAATCCTAGATCAAATTTCATTTTTCTTAAATCAGTTTAATGTGATAACTTTATACTATTATTCTGTTAACCCATGCGGGTTCAAGACCTACTCAGCCTACTACAAGTTCATACTTATCGGGGAGGAATCCTAAAGTGTCAGTGTGGACTGCAGGTAAGATTTCAACTGTCGTTTATAAGTGTTTCAACAATGAACAGTGTCGAATTATGCTACGCAACATGCCGTTGCCACCTTCCTGAGATGGATTTTTATGAATGGAATATTGATGATAAGCTCCAACGCTCTTATAGAGTCATTGAACTCTTCGCTACCGATATACCAAATAAGTAAAGACGTTGTATTTTCTCCAAGATCTTACAGTTGCAGATCTTTCTTTATGTAACCAGGCTATCATCCGCAATTCAAGTCCTCAATTTCTTCGGCTGCTTGATAAAACCACAGAGATCTGCTTCGCCCTCTTCTCTAAGTATGATTTGCAGCCTAATTTTTTTTCCAGAATAAGCCCCAAGTACCTTATGTTCTCTTTTAGTTCTAACTATAGTTGCAACCAATAAATGACAGAATCATCCAACAGATTCTCCTTTTTCAGGTTAAAAGGCGAAATTTCGTTTTTCGAAGATTAATGAAGAAACCGAAGTCATTTGCACTTTGTATATTCTCAAAGGATCCAAACAGGAAAATAACAAAAAAATCGTCAGCATAGTAAACGGATTTGTAGCTATTCTACGTAAGCAGAGCAAGGGGGGAAGGGAACCATTGTCTGGTGGGTCACTGATGCAGCCACCCCATAATCTGTGTACGGTACACATTAGTTCTGCAGCCTTGAGTAATACTTGATTCGCCAATTTGGTAGACCCATGTCTGGCTATGGTGTGGTTGTATCGGTACCAATTATCTCGCGTTCAGATACCCAGCACAGAGTTACTTTATGGCCAACAGGCCTAGAGGTAATCAAAACATTATTAAACATAAATGTATCACCTTGGCATAGCTGTAGTAGGTATTAATTTTCCCTTATAACGACGTCGTCCGAAGATTCGGTGGTTGCTCGGGCGCCAATATTTATTTAGGTAATGTTGGATACTTTCCTTGTACCGTCTTGGATTCCCTCGGGTGCTGCTGGCTGATGTGCTCTCGTGGCCGGCTGACGAATAAGTGAAGTCCTCACTGCTGGGTGCACTGCTTTTATAGCGGCGTGCGTCCCCTCCACATAGCCAAAATGATATGCGAGCCTCAGCTGGCGTGTCGTGTGCAACCTTCTCTGGCGTGTTGCTCTCCTTTTCTTGGGTTTGGATATTGGATGTGGTGATATCATACTCTGTCCAATTCGTATTCGGCAAAAAACCCATTGGCGAAGGGATAAAAATGCAGTCCCCTTCGTCGCAGTGGTATTAGCCGACTCCGTTGAATTGTAACTTCGTTACACCCTTGATATGTAAATTTTAGTGTGATAAAAGAAGTTTCACACAATTCTTAATAATGAGAATCTTCGTCCAGAAAACACCGAAATATTTGGTTGATGACTCTATCAACTACTTTGTGAGTTGCAAGAAAGCACCTAACCTTCCACAGGTATTGATCGAAGATTTCTGTCTCATTTTGCTCTATCAGGGATCAGTATAGAAAAGTCTTCTGTAAAACTAAATATAAAATACAGTCATTATTCCCTCTAATCATCAGGAGTAATCGCCATATATCACATTCAAAATACCATTCAAAGTACCAGGCATCACACGCAGTTGGGCCTAACTCTTAAGGGATCCTTTCGGCTAGTGATTTCGAGCCACTTTAGAAAAGACAAAAAATCAGGGAATTGCAATAGTTAGCAGTTAGTTAGATGATTTCGGCGAGCTAGTCTAATTGACTTCCAAGATCTTCAAAGCATAGCTCATAGTATATTAGTAATAAGCTCCCCATTCTTTTTTCCTGAAATCTAAAAAAAGTGTTTGGTGTCTTTATTTTGACCGCTGTTTTCCAGATACCCATAGCTTCTTTATGTCCCCTGCGAAAATTCAGTACTTTGAAAGGATTCCTGCAAGGTATCTACTGAGGAGAGTTGTACTTCTGAAACCACTGGGATGTTGTAGAACTTTCTTGCAACATTTCATGGCTTACTTACAACATTTGTTAGGTTAAAATTTCTCAATCTCTTCTCCTAAAAATAAGCTGTGTTGTATGCATCACAAAATGGAAATATTAGGGTATAAAAACAGCCGAAACGCAATAGCGTATAGTCGTTTAGGAAACACAATTACATGCTTTCCTCGAAAAGATTTAATCCAATAGAAACGCCCTTTTTACGTACGTGAAGGTTCCATAGAACTTTACTTGCTTAGCTTTCTGAACTCGAATGTAATTATTTTTTGCATCACATGTAACATGATAAAAATTATATTATATATACGTACCTTAAGTCCAAACCTGTTAGTTGCTCCTAAGGACGAATACAACGATCAGAACCAGCTCTGATATCACCCTCGTGATTCATTATACATCCGGAATGCGCCTTTAGTGCATTTTAATTGGGTTCTCTCAACAGGTTGAAATAGCGTGTCTGTAGCAAATGAATCTTTCGAGTGCATAAAAAGGCAACGTTAAACTCTTTCACTTAATTGAAATGCTTCTGCCATTTCCATTTCCTTCTACAACATCATTAAATTTACTTTGTCAAGGCATTGGTGAAGGGACGGACCTTAACAAGTTTTCGCTTACAACTTTGGATAGAGGAGCAATATTGAGATCCTTTGAGCCTATTTGAATACATTCAGTGTGGGCAAAAGCGCATTTAGCCGAACACTGTAATCCTAAATGACGTTGTGTTAGCGGAAATAAATCCTATAGCCCTTTGAGCTCAAACACGAGCTTTTGGGTGATTATGTGACAATGCTTTCGTTGCATGTTACATTTTAGCGAAAAGCTTCATTTAATCTGATAATACTATGGATGGAAAACCAACAGTTAATAGAGAAACAAACTGGATGCATAGTTTTTGTGAAACAGATTTTGTGAGGTTCATCGCAATATATTGAATTTAACCTTGAGGATGAGGATCAGTAAACTTTGGATAATCGGAACAATTTTTATCTACTTCGATAAACACTAATTGGTCGCTAAGAACACGAAAACCCAGAAACGTTACTTTGCCTTATAGTCGAATTTCCACTTCCACTTTCCTTCTACTTAGAAATAATACGTGAAATCCCGTCAGTTATATATTTGTCGTCATTCTTTGACAAACTACCACAACTGAGATTTTCATATACATTCTTAAAACGAATTTTTTCCTACTTACCTGAAAAAAATCTATTAAGTGCTTTTTCAAAGTTGCAGCTCTAGAATCATAAGGGCAACGTCGGGGCGCCTTAAGGTACTCATCTTTGTCCTCTTATTTTTATTTTATCTTTTAACGACATTGTGCATCTTTTGCATTACTCTGATTAGAGTTCTTCTACCTCCAAGTTCTCCCAAAATTATGGAAATCATTTGGAAAATCATTCCATGAATATATATGTCAGGTCTGGAACCCTTTCTACGCGGTTCACACTGGACGTATAGATTCCGTTTAATGGGACCTCATTAGATATGCACTCAAAGATCTTCCTTGGAATGATCCAGTGATTTTTCAGCCTTCTGATCTCAAGATTTTAATCAATTCCTTGACCTCATGCGTCTTCAGTTTTATGAGCATTTGTGGTGGTGCCTCTAACAATCATCTTTCTGCTCACAAAGGCCAGGCAGTCGTATACATGCACTACAGTCACAGTATCCTCCAGGCAGAGTCCGCAGTTATCGTCCTTTAGGATTCCCATCCTTTTACCGTAATGTCTAAAGCTGCCGTTCCCAGTGGTCACACGAACTAACCATCCGAGTGTTCCTCACTCCAGACTCAGAGCTTTTTCTGGTCGCTCCAGACGACAGTCTATTTACTTTCGTAGCTTGTTGGTCAGTTGTTATATTTTCCCACCAATTTTACTAGTTTTTCATGATCCATATTTCGATTAGGTCCATTAGCATGCACCACCGATCTAAATCCTAAATGTGGTCTCTAAACATGTTTTCCACCCATCTGACCACCACTGAAATAACCCCACGTCTATGGTCTTCAACAGAAAGTACATCAGACAAGATTTACTCTCTTGAAGTCTCTAGCCTTGCCAGAAGTACATATCATTCAAATAGACTTGAAAGTCGAAGCTGGGACCCAAAATCGAAACAAAGGCTCTCAAATTTGCCAAAATTTGTGGAGTACTTAGGTTGGGTATTCTGGTTTGGTAGACTGCCTTGGAGAAGAAAGAAAGGCGCTTTGCTTGGGTATCACGGGCGCAATTAACTCAGCAACGACTGCAGCAATGGAGGTAATGCTTAGTCTTTTACAACTAGATGTCTGTGGCAAAAGTATTTCGGCTAGAAGTGTTCTAGGACTCAGGGAGTCTCCGGCTGTTGGAGTCCTTCAGATGAGGGTCGTGGCAAAATAATGGTTAGCTCTGGGGATTATACAGGGATTATACAGTCCCACAGCTCGATTTTAGAAGAGATTTCTATGTTAGTATCCTAGAAGACGTATGAGGCTAACTACTTGCGAAATTCCAAGACACCTGTGACCAAAAATTTGCCCCATAAAAATGGATTCGTTGCTTAGGAGCAGACGCATAGACATATGTAACATCATGAACGTCGAAAAAAACAGCCATGAAATCATATATTACCAGACTATACCATTCCTGCATCTACCTTACATCTCCATCGAAAATCTTTCGTTTGAATATTTTTCCCTTAAAGTTTAGTTCGGGTACAGAGTTTCTAGTAACATTTTACATATCCATGGGTAACTGACTGAGTTCGTTCTTCTGCTTAGATTGTTGCAGAAGTTTCGGAATACTTGAAACTTACGTGCAATTTAGTTTGTACCACATGGACAAGTTTGATTTACAGATTAGTTCATTTCAGCAGACAAAGTTTCATTGGTTCCTCAAACGACAAACTCTCGGACTTTTTGCTTGTAAGCAGTAAAGCAGCAGTACTAGTGGAACTGTTCTACTTTTACATTTTGGGATTTTTCGCGAAAACTCAGTTCATGGCTACTAAACAGGTTTTGGTTCATAAATCAGAAATTGCCAAAAGTTATTGGAGCAACTCTTAATAAGTTGCACTTAAGGACTCTTCTCTAAGTCTGATTAAGGTCAAGACGGACGATAATTAAAATTGCTGCATATCAGCTTAGCCAGAGATGATTTATTCACGTTGTTCAAGAAACTTTTTTTTGTCATGGATGTAGTGCAAAAGTTAAAGATAAATATAAATAAAATGTACAAAACCCGGCTGCTGAAATACTAGTCCAAGTGCATAAAAATGAAACCAACTGCTCAACAACAAAGCAACGATCCCTTACCAAATTCCCACACCTTTATATGCAAAACTTCCCATTTTCCCATGGAAATCTCTTGAATGTAAAATTATTTACACAGTTAAGATCCGTAAAAAGGGAATTATTTTAAATTTAAACACCATGAGCCGGTACCCTAACGACGGCACTGAATTGTTTTTTGATTGTGAAATACTTAAGGAGAAGCCCATTCACCCACGCCAGGAGAGTCATTAATTTCATTTAAGAGGAAAAAGCAGACCATAAAAAATGAATTAAATAAAACACTTTTAGACTGCAGAAACAGGTTTTTATGACACCCACTTGAGGGGGTGAGAATTTATTTCAACTTTTCCCTTTCTTTTTCTAATTTATGGTATACCATGTGCATTTCTGTATATTTCTGCACTTCCCTACAGCATACAGGAGCCAGGAATGAAGTGCCTCAAGAAAGTAAAAAATCGGCAATGAGAAAAAACTACGTTAATTAGAGAAACCACCAGCTTGTTTTATTTATGAATATGGAATGAAGAAAAATATGCATGAAAATTAAGTTTAATAGTTCTAGTTCATGAAAATTAGGTCTAATAGTTCTAGTTCTAAAAGCCAAGCTACGCTCCCATCGCTGCTCGCTTGCCTAATGTAGTTCGTCAAGGAAATGGTGTCTCAGGTGTCTAAACCTTTCGCCGAGGGTGATGGACAGTGGCACAGAAAGTGTTTCTCCTCCTCGCAACCCCTACAATCAGCATCGCTAGATTGACCGATTTTATGCTGGTGTGCTCTTAGGAAACTATGTCTCGTCAGACTTGAAACCAGCATTCTTAATGATGGTTTCTTTAATCGGAGAAGCTTAGATATTAAGTTGGCATTCGATGGGCCCCAAAGCTCCTTGGTCACTCCATATTCTATGATGTTGGTTGTTCGCCCAGTTTGCAA
Source organism: Dasypogon diadema (assembly GCA_006980735.1). Taxonomy (NCBI): domain Eukaryota; kingdom Metazoa; phylum Arthropoda; class Insecta; order Diptera; family Asilidae; genus Dasypogon; species Dasypogon diadema. The sequence continues at coordinate 56,274 of QYTT01091319.1, forward strand.
TACGCTCAAGTAGATATTTAATTGACATCCCCGTAGAAGAAGGTGGGGAGTCAGAGGTAGCCCCTTCCCGTGCCAACTCATCTAAGTGTATATTCTATCCAAGTCAGAATTAATGCGCGACAAGCAGTCCTCCGGTGGGCTCACAAATCAGCATAGATACAATTGCACTCCATCTTCAAAGTTGGACTCTTGAAATAGTGAACCACATCTGAAAGGTCGTCTGCTAAAATTGCTGAAACGCAGCGGTCCCATTATAGAGCCCTGAGGTATACCAAGAGGTAACGCAGAGTAGAAATTGTTATTGACTTTGACCAGCTAACTATGTCCTGATAAAATATTACGAATAAGAATATTGGGGAGTTATATAAACTAAATAAGGTACAACGCTTCTGGCAGAGAATCTAAACCATGCTCGAAATTCACCCGCAGAATTCAGACTAAGAAGTAACAAGTGTCATTGAATTCATTGTAAAAAAAAAATATTACAGATATGTGGCTTCCTTCCTTTTACGAAATCTTGACTCCGATCGTTCTCAGAGAAGGTTGTCTTGTATTTACTAACTGAGCCCATCACCTAAGTCTTGAACTTGCTGCCTTTTCTGGTATAATTTCATTACCTCTTGTTAAACCTGACTCCAAAACTGTTGGTATATCTTCCGCAAGGATAATTTTAGCTTCGTTTTACGGCAAACAAAAGATACTCAAAAGATATTTTAACCGTCACTCGTAAGAGCTGATCAACACTTTTTTAGAAAATTTTATATAAATAAAAATCACCATTTTAATGCGACAGTGACGAACAAACTTTGTATGATCAAAGCTAAGTCAATGCTGGCAGATTTAATGCAAATAGTGACCCAAAAACCCTATCACATATGATACTGCCTTTGCCAGTCAAGTTAACTCGAATTCCATATGATTTTCCAAAGGGTTTTTGGTGTTTCTGTTCCCATAAGTATTTCTTCCAGTTCCACTTATTTTCCCTTTTTAACATGCTAAATACTCTCAAAACCGTCATCAACTTTTAAATTCCCAATTAAAAATTTTCTAAGTTTGCAATTAAAAGTCAAATGTAATTTAACTCATAAACTCAGAGGAAAGATAAGCTTCCAAAATGAATTAAAAATGATTTCATTTTCAGAGGATGACATTATAAAAATATTTTTCTCCCCTCTTCCATGGAAGACACGTCAAAAGCAGAGAGTCAAAACTCACTAAAGTGACATTAAAACTTTTACCAGCCACACACAACAAAAAAAGAACACACACAAAAGCCCTATTTTGCGAAGAAAAAAAAACGAAACCATAAAAAAATGTGACTACACCTCGAAATTATTTGCGCACCTCCACGGGAGTAACGTTCATCAAGTATTATGGGACAAAGCCTATTCCCCAATGCGATAGGATTTGTAAATTTACCTTAACAAATCCAACAGTCTCAGCACTTTACACCATTTGAAAAGAGCGCACCAGGTAAGAATGAAACGCTTTTATTGGGCGGTGTACAGGTACACACGTTGGTGTATTGCATTTAAATGTAGGATTTGTACCTTTACGCAATAAATTTTGAAAATTGCCACCAAAGGTTTGCAACATATCCTGAAAGAAGAGCTTAAAGGATTTACTCTGTCGGCAACAATGCCATTACTACACTCGGCAAGGATAAAGTGAAATTTTGAAAATTAGTTTTAAGGCAGGATATAGAGGGGTTTTTCATAAGATCGTACATTGTTTGTTGGTATTTTATTCGTCCCTTAATGTACAGGAAATTACGCAAAGGAATAAAAGATGGATTTTCAGCATATTTTTATTGAAGAGGGTTAGTTTTTTAGGACATTGTATGACATAATGGTCGGGCGCGATTTAGATTTAATATTCCGTGAAGAATCTTCGTGATACTTAATAGCTCTATTAACGATTCATCTACTACTAACCAAAGAGGGAAGTCTAATACCATTACTCATATAAACTCGTTCATTCTCCCCCAATCTTACTCTTATTAGAAAAATGTCTTTAAGTGAGCACACATGAACTATTACTAAAACTCTCACTTACTAATATTCATATGTATATGATATTTTATTTTACAAAAGATTTGCGACCATCAAATAAAATGGGCTTAGAATCTTCCAAGTCCTTAGGTTTTGACATTAAGGAGATAATAAGCATGTGTCACATAAATGCCCATTCAGGTTGATAAACAAACCCATAAATCCCAAGCTGAACATAGTAAATATCTAAAGCTGGGGGTTGCCGTAATTTATTTCGTTTGAAGCCCTGAAACAGAACGAATATTCAAGATATGCGCCTATTGCCTTATTCGGAACGGAATGTGGACATAAAAAGATTATGGGTGGTGGTCCTTGTTTAGATGGTATTACACATAAAATAACAATGTACGGCTATTGTGGTACACATTTGTTGAGTTCCTTTGAGTTCCTCTACGTTACAGTCAAAATATCCTAAGAGTTTTTCTAAGTTTTGGATTTTATTGTATACTTGAAATGAACTGTGTTCTATTTGTACTCCACGTACGCTCATGGCGTTGTTTATGAGCAATAAATTTTTTAAAATTAAAAGTTTCACTAAGGTCGTTAGATATAGTGTGACCAGTAAAACCCATTCGTAAACTGATCAAAACAAAATATTCCGAGATTTGAATGCACTCTTGCGTTTTTGCAGTTATAGTAATCAGTAAAACCTGAATCAGCTGTTCGAAGAATTGTTCGCTTTTCAGCTGGTCAATCAGCTGATCAGTCAGCTGTTCAGTAAAATTTATGTTCATCCGGAAAACATTCCAAATGTTAGGTAAAAGAACTGCTGCGAACCTGGAGATCTTCCTTTTCAGTAAAAGGCGGTATTAGGTCAGTTTAAAGTGCATACGATCAAAGGTATGTGGGAAGGAGTGCGTCGATGATTCATCAGGCCGTTTTTTGCGCTGATCTGTCGCCCCCCGCCCTCAACAACAACCGAACCTTCTTAGATCCGATTTAGTGCCAAACGTGATCCCTGCTCTCTCCATCCTTTGTACTTTAGCTAGGTGTCTCGTTACGGTTACCTGACATGCATTTGGAGGCCATAATACCGGAGCAAAATTCAGAATAGTGCTGACCACCATGTGCTGACCTCGACAAGATGCTCCATTTTAGTCTACGCACTCTTCTGCATTATTAATTTCACATTTCTAATCTTTTCTTCAATATGACATTTCCGGGCCATGGTCGAATCAGGTATTTGGCCTCTCGGGAAACATTAATCTCAGACCCAGAGAATTCAAGATCCTTTGTCTTTCTAGTGAAAATTATCGCTTGTCTGTTTTTCACGCTTTGGTTAGTGAAGTCCTATTTTTTATACTACCCTTCTGCAATTCAAAAAGTACTCCTCTTGATATCAGCGGTCATGGATATGTTCTTATCCGTCACCAGCCAACATCACATTGTTCGCATAGGCCTTCAAATCCCAAGAGTAAATAATCAGCTGTGATATTTTTTTAGAAAAGGGTATAACGTCTCTCCCTTTGGACAACTTCTTATGAATGTTCCCCTAACTCTTGCGTGATCAATTTAGATCTTGACTGCTGTGTTACGTTCGCCTCAGTATAATCCTTTTCTGTGGTTTTGGTAGAGGTATCACCTTTGTATCTATTCACCTAAATAGTGCCGCAGCCCTGCCGTAAGATAGGTGATTAATATTCCTTAAATGGCATGATGCAATGGCCCCTTTGCCACACTGTATTAAGATGAGTATATCCCATCCAGGTCCCTGGAATTGATCGAAGGGAGGCTCAATATATATATATATATATAGCCTCTTCAATCCGTCAAAAAACACCATATCAGGAATATGTGATTGCAAATTGCGTACTCGTCCCACAAGAATTATCCTCAAGTACCTATCAAATAAAATGCAAAAAATGGAACAAAAGCGTGGTAGTGGTATTAGGGATTTTTCGCATATATTTTTACAACTGCCCTTTGTAATAAAGCGATTAAGCCGTGGTAATTCAACATACATAAATATATTAACTAATTGGATAACTACCCCTGTCCATCATCTTTTAATAGCCAATAAATCCACCATAGGATATGTACTTCAATTTCGCACCCTATCTTATATCTGCTGTGGCATATGTTACAACCCTAAGGTTCGGTATCAACGCTTTAATGAGTCCTTCTTTGAACATATTACGGCTCATCATCAGAGTAACTGCACAAAAAAGTGCAGTGCCCCATGGCACGGCAAAGTTATAAATAAATTTTTCTAAAAAAAGTTTATGAATTTTTCCTGCAAACCCATTAATTTTTTTTCTTTTTTTGCTCAACTTTTTTAATGACAGAAAATATTTCATCGGAAAAGTTACCCAGATGCTGACATTTTGGGTCATTTGCAGTACCAAAACTCATCAACCGCAAAAGGGTGCCGAGAGGTACATTAACGTTAAAAACTTTTATAGGGCATTATCACGTACACAGTTTTAAAATTACGTGTCTGATTAATTAAAATGACATGAAATTACTTTCATTCATATATAAATTTCGTATAACAAACAGGGTGCTAATTTTTATCTCATTACCGAAAAATTATGATCCAATGCACCTCTAGCCGAGTCTGTATGTACTGTTTTGAAACAAATCCCTCCGACGAGGGGCAGAATTTATATGACAATTCCGGGAAGTATGTAATTAAAATTGTTTAGTAAGGAAACTACGGTTTGGAACTGCAAAAAGGACATCCATATGCTGTTTTTATAAACCATACAAGTTCAAACTGAAATCGTGAGATATAAACATGAAATGGCTTAATCCTGGCAAGGTAATCTTATTCACATTTTCATGCACCCAGTTGAGAGTAATGACCACTTCAGCCAAGTTGGTGCAAAAGTTTTTGGCATGAATATGGCATCCGTAGGTAAAACCAGTAGCTAGCTATCGACTACATATAGTGTATAGGAGATGATGTTATGCTGCAATCATGGACAGCACCAGCGGTTAAATGCAATTAAGTGTAATTTTATGAAGTTGTGGTTTCTGTCAGGAATTAGTCCCTTGCACCAGATGTTGCTCCCATACAAGAACATTGAGCTTCAATCCGCTTATAAATGATCACAGCAAACTACCGTGAAAAACAACAACGTAACCAAGAACTAATTTTATGTTATACCTACTCCAATATACCATAAGCCTCTGACTCATATTAAATATATATATATACATTAAATAATATAGATATGTTTCAGATTCTAGTCAGAGGTAGTTCCTTCGAGACACCTTTAGAATGGAAATTTGTCTCTGCAATAATATTTTAGAGAGGAAGAAATCATTTGAAGGTAAAACCTGAGTCGAACAGACAGTTTCAATTTTAGTATGGAGGTAAGAGTAGCAGGAAATTTCGTTGTGGCTACAAAATTTGTTATGCATTTTAGTTAATATCACCACAGAAATAAGGATTTTCTTACCTTTCCAATTCAGTGGAGAGTCTGTGGGTTGTTGCAGCAAAATCTAAGAATTGATTTTATGCATCGCCAATTTTCTATTCGTTCTATAAAACACTGGTTGTTTAATATCTATTATAATACTAGAAATTTGTGAAACGGTTTACGCTATTCTTCTAGATGGTATGACAAGTAATATCAGTAACCCTACAAAAATTCGACTTTTATTAAAACATGAACAAAACAAATCCTTCCATAAAAAACAACTATTAATTTTTGGTTGGTCGATAATTCTCCCATGTAATGTTATGCGTTGGTAGTACTGATAATACTGATTGTCAAGTTGACAGCTACTAATTGTAAAACGTTCTTTTATTTTATTGTAAGTAATAACATGCAACATTTCAAGTGCATACATTTTACTTGTTTTTTGTAACATTTACAATCCTATATCATACATGTTTGTTCACTTTTAAAATCGCTCCTTAATTTTGACAAACAATAATACCAACGTCTAAAAAAGTGCACCTATATGTGGGAATCAGTACTAATTTTCGCATCTTTAAAGATCCAGATCCAAGATCTGTATCAAAATCCAAATATTTTGCTTTTGTGAGTGAGATCCAGATCTTGTGCAAAAAAGGCGGCTATTATTGATTCATCAGAAAGGTCGTTGTTTCGTCAATTCGGTCATTTCAACACACGTCCCAATCTCTCACCTAATTTGCATGTATAATAATGTCCTAGAATTGACTCACATTTGAGATTTTCGTCAGTAGGAAAAACAACAGGTTCGCAAAACATATTTTGCTTTGATGACACATTGCCGAAATGCTGAGCCTTTCAGTCTTTTATAAGGCGAAGTGAAGAATTATAAAATATACATATATATATATATAGGCAAGCAAGTTCGTGTCTATGCTACTTAATAGAAAGAGAAACAGCTTAAATAAAATTTCGGCTGCTTGTGCTTAACTGACTATTTCAGGGTTTGGGTTTGGTTTAAGAAATCTAGCCCAACAACAACGCAAAATCTGGTCTCTGCTCTAAGGAGCGACTTGTCTAGAAAGTATGAAACCCAAAATATTATACCGCTCCTACGAAGTCCTGTGAGGTTCTCTATGATGGAGTTTAAGGTAGTACTGGTCAGTACAGGCGAAAAATCATTGAGGAATTAATTATACTAGGAGACCGCTGTGCAAACACCGAACTTAACACCAAAGTTACCCAGGAATGCAACCCCAAAGTAATGAACACAACCCCGAACTGATGCGGATCAGTGTTGCCATTATAAAATTTCAAGAAAAGGTCGATTAAACTCCATATAAAAAAAAGTGGCTGATGTTCGGTGATAGGTCTCTGCGACATGAACCAAAAATTGTATGGGAATTGGGGGGGGGGAACAATCCTGACGGTTTCCGAAATATTGCAGAGGGTCCCTGTTAAAGTGACCAACCGGACGTTTAGTCTCTATCTCGAAAACGAAAAAAGATAGAACACATGCCTATATGTAATTACAGCTTTATTCGAAAAATTCCAAAATTTTGAATTAGAAAATTCGTAGCTCTTAAGTAAAGACGCGTAGGAGGGTAGGTAAGCAATTATTTAAAAGCCACTAGTGTTCTCTAAGATATTAGGCACTAGACTTATATACATATCATGTTAAGTATAAGCTATGCGGCCTTCATTTTAAAAACAAAAATCTTCTACCCTCTCCTCCTACCATGTAATTTTTTGTTTGTCTCACAAAAACCAATTACTGAACACCAGATCGGTCACTTTCGTTAAGACACCCTACATATATATAGATGTGTTTACATATATATATATTTAAATTTTTATATATATTTTATTATTATTTGAAATTTCCTGGCATTATAATCATTTAGACAGTAAAAAAGTATGGTATACCAAACCAATGGGCTTTAATTTTATGAAGAGAAAATGGGGTATTAGTCGCCGGTTTAAAAGAAACCCATTATCCTCTCAAAAAATTGCGCTGAAAAACTCAAAATTTAGACTTTTATTCATATCTCCGGGAGGGTAAAGAGGAAAATCGGGGTTGAGTGATGACTCGTTGGAAAGCCTATGTGATTTATTATTTAATAAAAAAAAATATACCCATGATCATAGGGTCTCTCGTTTAAGAATGACAGGGTGCTAAGTAAAATGCTAGAAAGTTTAAAGCTAGAAAATTTAAAACGTATGTAACTTCTTACTTCTTGGTATTTATTCTCCCCTCCCCATCTAATTTCTTATTAGTCTCCGTGAGGCCAATCTATAGCCAGCTGGAAGACGCATATTCGTTTCGTAGTTCACCCTGTATAAATTTTGTTCAGTAGTTTTCTGGATTTGATTTGTATGAAATATGGCATATACTGTATACATAAACATTTTCATTACGATATCTTTATTGTCTCTAATATTTCATAGCGGCTTGCTATTTTGGTTATTCATATTAATTCGTCCTTGAAAAATTTGAGTTGTATAATTTATCGTATTAAAATTTTTCTAAAATTGTTTCAATAATAAGCATTAAATATTAATACCTAAAAAATATTACAAAAACCCAATGATATTCAAATATTCACAGGTATTTAATCAGTAGACCATTAATTTTAAGCGAGTGGTATTACTGAGTTTGGAAATACTATTTTTGAATGGTTAACATTTTCATGCTTATGAACTTACGCAAATACCCACGTTTTCATCAATTTCATTCAAGCGTAATTATATTTAAATCATTTAAAACCACAAACCCCCAAACATGAAATATTCATATGTTTCCCTACGATACCCTAGCATATAATACAAGCCTACACTCTTTTTTCAGTGAAACCAACAGTTGCTGAGTTTTATCATTGATTTATTAATAAACAACCCACACATCCCATTCAAACAAATTAAAAAGTAAAATAAAAGTCATAATTTGATCCGGCCTCCACAAATCGCAAGTTAAATAAAAATCGAAAGTACTTTCCTCTTATTCCCATGGCACGAATAGCAGTTAAATTTCATATACGACCGAAAATCCTTTCTGATTATATCCCTCCATTCCAGATGTTCCATAGGGATACAACCCTTAAATAAAGTTCTTTCAGAAACATCTCTCTTGACGATATCAGGGCGCATTTCTATTTCGCTAGTTTGAAGGTAATTCTGTTGCCCATCGACATGCTAAACATCTTCAACAACTCCCGTCCCTTCGCTAAATAAATATAAAAATTTCCCCCCGCCCGCCCCAACATCTGATCCAATTCAGATTGAACCCATTTCGAAAATCTTAAATTGGAGCCAAATAAAATCTTTTTATTGCCGGGATGGAACTTTGTGTTGCATTTAAATGTGTGGAAGCTTCATCTAACGCCATACATAAATTCCCGGAAATTGTTACAAAGGTAGACAAAGTGTTGACAACAGGATCCTATTGGTGTTCCTTATATGCTTTGTTATGAGGGTTGTTATTTGGTGACAGGAAATCTGTCCCTGATTTCAATGTCCGATATGAAAATATTTCTTTTTTTTTTCGTACATTTTCCTTTTTCACTGGAATATTAGGAATATTTTTATTTCAACGGATCTGATGTACTAGTGGAGTGTTACAGGATAGTCGTAAATTTTTCATTCTATCGCCATATAACCCATTCGGATATCTGAAGGGATCGTAAAAGTAGATGGTGCAAAGGATATATTCCTTCCTGACTATACCTTTCAAATTAATTTCAATGAAATACAGACGATAAAAATTTTCATAGATGTGGCAATATGGTAGGGTTGAATCAGCGTATTCTTTAGATAGATAAGGGATTTATGAATTGTGAGAGTTGTATACATGCAGGTACGGATATATATTCTCGCTTTAACTAAAAAAAAAAATACTTAACCAGACATAACCGACAACCTATCTTGAATAACATAAAGAGTTTTGATCCATTGGATAAATTTACCCCACTTTAGACGGTCTTTACCTGGAAAAGTTCTTCAATAAAAGTTTAAATAGAGTGGGAATTTTTAAAGCAAGAAATATGCTTCCGACGATACTGACGCATCCATTCTGTACACAAAATTCTCGAGAGAAATTTTTTTCAAGTATAATAAAATCGAAAATACCCACAATTTTCAACATTCAACAAGCTTTAGGGAATTTAACTCGTGTGCACTTTTCCAATGGATTTTTAAACGGAAAAATCATAATTTTAGATTTTTCTGTTTTCAACACTTTAACCTGGAGCTATGGAATGTTCTTATAAAAACAATAGTTCATCTCTTCGATTATTATTTTAGATAAAATTTAAAAAATACTAGTACCATTGGACGAAACGTTAAAAAGATATATATATATAGGCAATAAATATTTATACATATAACTCCGAACGACGAAAATGCACCAATGAGGATTTTTTTAATCTCCGGAGGCAATAACGGATTGTTTGTGGACTGTGAGGAAAATGACCACCCCATAGAAGGTAATGGACCTGGTGGTGGATCTCCTACACGTTCTTGAAGATATGCAGAAGATGAGGTCCGAATCCCTGGTACACCAGTGGATGAGGATAAAATCCTGGCCAGGTTATGTAAATAAAATGTATCCGTGAACATCTCCATTTAAATCTCAATCGCTGTAGAGAAGCATTGAGTGTTATGCTCCGCTACTTTGTAGAGGAAAAGTTGGATGTAGTCCTGCTGCAGGAACCCTGGTTACACAAAGGTATGATCGCGACAGTAATTTAATTGTCCTCAAAATCATAAGCTCTGAAGGGACACACAGTTTAAGTGCCGCACATGTGACAATTCGGTCCGTGGACACCCGATGCCGCTTTGCACTCCGTCTTATTGTTAGTGCGCGCATCTACCTATTTTGGATCATTTTGTATGATTGTACAATTATTTTGGTATTTAATTCGAAACTACCACGGTAATTTATAATTCTTTAGGGACCTTAAACGGCCAGCCTTGCATAATGGCGATAAGAGCTGTAATTTATACAATCTGAAGACCCTCAGTGTAGCATCCTTCCCACAGAAACCAGCCTTTGAATTTTTTGATCACAACTGCAAGACAGTTCATAAAATAACATGGGTCCTATTATTTCCCTTTTCTATTGTATGCCTTCTCTATGGCTTTAAAGAAGGTCGCATCGAAAGATCGTTTATTGTCTAGGAAGCCGCTTGCAGCAACCATCTCACTTCTTCTATTTTTTTCTAATCTATATATTAACCCTTTGCACTCCTTTGGCTCCGCTGCGGCACCAATTTATTGCAGCAACTTAGGATTTAATTTT
>QYTT01091319.1:67005-82610 GCA_006980735.1 Dasypogon diadema
AGAGCTGTAATTTATACAATCTGAAGACCCTCAGTGTAGCATCCTTCCCACAGAAACCAGCCTTTGAATTTTTTGATCACAACTGCAAGACAGTTCATAAAATAACATGGGTCCTATTATTTCCCTTTTCTATTGTATGCCTTCTCTATGGCTTTAAAGAAGGTCGCATCGAAAGGTCGTTTATTGTCTAGGAAGCCGCTTGCAGCAACCATCTCACTTCTTCTATCTTTTCTAATCTATATATTAATTATACAAAGAAAGCTCCCGGTTCCGTATTTCAGCCACTTTTTTTATACAGAGTTCCATCGAGCTTTTCTTGAAAAGCTCAGTTGGGGGTTGTGTTCATTACTTTGGGGTTGCGTTCCTGGGTAACTTTAGTGTTAAGTTCGGTGTTTGCCACCGATAAGTATGCAATACATGGATTTATTGGAACTTTTTTATTATTCTGCATGGTAAAATATTTTGCAGGTGTCTTTTTACTGCTTGCTTGCATGGGAGGATTAGGCCTACAGGGGACATCTTTGAAAAAAAAACGCGCTTTGAAACTTAATGTGCAAATTGAGGGAATATATAAAAACGTTATGTCACTCATATACCTTCAATTTGTGTAATTGCACAGCGGTCTCCTAGTTAATCTAGTTATCGTTTTTGGACAGGTATTATACCACACTTTATAAATCCACTCTTTATGTGGTGATTATTCACTTTTTTCATGGATTTTATTAGAAAGAAAGTGAAGTTTATTGCATTACACTTCTTTCCATCTGTTAAGTATATATAACGACAGACATAAATTGCCTTAAGATCTTCAACCCCCTGCTGAAACGGGTACGAAAAAATATCGTCTTCTCCATGAATTCTGAAACTCTGCATGATTTACTGGCCCATTTTTAACGATGGCTTACGCTTGTTGAGGCCGAAATTAGTTTCAATTGTTTCTTCCCTGATGCTAGTATAGCTATTGTCGGATTTTACAATGATCCGTAGTAAGTTCCTTTTGTAAGCCAGCTAAAGTCACCTGATTTTCAATATCCTGGGTAAAATTTCTTCAAGTTCTTTTTTAAATCTTTTGTTGTTTTTGTTGTTGTTTGTTATATTTAATATTATCTATATCCTATAAAAACTATTTCCCTCTTGAAGTGAAAATATCTTCAGTCTTAATTAGACTTTTTATTTGGGATCCTTTCTATCTCAGAAATATTCAAAGATAATCTATTGAAAATTTTACATTTAAAAAGAATTTACACAAAAATACATTCTTTGAATTTCTTAAAGACGACATCACTTAAAGCGAGACGAACTCTTAAAGATACATCAAAGTTAATTCTTACAATGATTTAAAATCCATTTGCTCCCCAATTAATTTATGTAGCATTGAAGACACTCACACCATCTCAATAGCTCTCAAGTGTTCCCAATAAGAAAACCCTCTTAAAATCTCAAACGAATGACTTACTGCTAACTCATGTTATTTAATTAAGTTCCAAATTCCACATCAATCCTTATCAGGTTACCATAAAACCCCCACAAAATTCCCTCATCTAAAAACTTCCACAATCTGTGTAAATTTAACTTTTTTATAAAGCGACTTTCCCAGTTTAACTTCATCATAAAGTTTATAACGTTGAAAATGTTGTCAATACTGCTCGAATGTAATCGTTCCCCGCAAAACTTGCTCCCACTACTTTTTCATTAAAACCAATTTCGTAAACCCTCCTAATGCAGATACAGTTTAACGATGATATGCAAACATCAACCTGGATGCGAACGTTCCAAAACGTCAGGATGAAATGCGCCAAGGCATCGAGGCAATAAAACTTTATAACGAAATTTCAAGGAAACTTATCTGTGTAAAAAATGCATGAGGTAAGTAGTGTACCTAAGTTGGAAATTAGCTGTCAATGGGGGATTGCTTGCCACCCCTTCTGATTTTATGGAATATTTTCACTGATGAGAATAAGTTTTACGTGGTTATTTAACGGTTGGTTGGTTGGTTCAGTTTTCTTTCCTTTCAGGGTATCTCGAGAGATTCCATGAATACTAAAATATCTTATTTTCTCGTGAAATTCATGCCTATTCTATTCTACTGAATACTGGTCAATATTACGGGTTACTGGTTACATTGCATCACCTTGCGTCTGTTCATTGCATACTAATAAATTTGTCTACAATGTGGATGGTGTAAAAAATGTGTCCATAGTAAGCCTTTTCAAATAGGCGACTATATGCAGACCCTTCAAGACCGTATCGATTTATTAGAGAAAATATATGCTGGAATCTTCCTATAACAGGTGGCAGAATATTCCCAAAATAATCCACTATTGTCTGATATGCAGGCACATTATCATGCTTCTAATAGGACCTTTGAAACTGAAGTGTGGTCTCACAGTTAACCCTCGGAAAAGAGAACTTTTGCCTTTTCCCTGCCATCTGTTAATTCCACTCAGTTGGAAGTACGTAAGGAGCATGTCAAATCCTCGGGAGTTATTCTGGATAAGAAGCCAAGCTGGGAACCATACTTCGAGGAGAGGGCGAGAAAGGCCTATATGACACCTGCAGAAGAGCCATTCGTAAGAATTGGGGACTAAAGCCATGGATGATAGCCTGGTTATACAGCAGTGTCATTCGATCCTCATGAAGCGTTTTTGTGGTAAAAAGCTTTTGAGATAGAACACAGTCGTACGATTAGTCCACATATCAGAAGCGTTCAGCTCATCTAATACACGGGCACTAGAAGCCATCCTTCATGTCCTGCCTATAGAAATTCAAAATGAAAAAGTAGCAGAATTGGCGGTTAGGTTGTCGGGTACATACAGGTTCGGTGGAAGTCAATTATTTGTGTGCTTTCGACGTAATTAACGATCACCTGCTCGAGGCGATGATTGCTCCAAGCTTTAGACCATCTCTATAATACTCCCTTTAACGCATGTAATTTTCTACATAGACGGTTGGGTATTTATTACAAGGACCCCAGAGTGCATATGACAATTCTTTGCCTTTCAAGGGAACGTCAAAGCCATTCTAGACTCAAGCCGATGCCTTCGAAAACTGAATCCCCCGGGAAATAAAAGTCACAATCTACATAGAGAGTCAGGTGGCTGTGAGAGCTCTTATGAAACCCTACGCTAACTCTAAGCTGGTAAGGAATTGCAAATGCACACTTAACGATCTGTCCCAGAACAACACATCACATGGCTGTAAGATGGCATTTATGAGAAGTCCGTCAAGGTGGTACGGATTTGTGTAGTTTCTAACTCTTCCCCCTCTCCCACGGGGATGACTTTTACATATGTGCTTCGGTGCATTGCAAATTATGTAAAAAACCAACAGTATTGGCTTTTAGATATGACCCTGGTTCCGGGAACAAAAAAGGAATTGTAAAGCCCACCGAATTCCAAATAAAAATCGGAACTTCATGCGCAGCCAACAATTCCACTGTTGTTACCTATACCAGGAAGGTAGGCTTCGATAAAAATAGAGGTCTAAACCTCTTTTTTCCTCAGAATATCCTTACCAAGATCCCTTATTCTAGCCAAGAAGGTAAACCAACGAACGGCGAAATTGTAGGCCTAAAATTGGGTCCACAGGCCAATCTTTACTCCATAATAGTCTTCGGGATTTTCTTTAACTTATCTGTAGAAAAGATTTCGTTCCGATAATTAAACCATCATCTTTATCAGCATCAAACCTAGTCTGATTTCCTTAAAGCCTTAAAGCGTTAAACTTAGCGATATAGAGGTCCTTAAACGATGTTCGATGTTCTTCTGCTGTAACTACGATCAGTGTATCTTTCTAGTTTCAAGCCACTGACAAAGTTCACTGCTGCCTTATTATCAAACTCAAATATACTGCTCTTCAGCCTACGTGTGTTGGAACAAGGTTTTTCTATCCATCCCCTAGTCGATAGATTAGGTTGAGATTAGCGTCGTTGTTCTTTGTTTTTGATTGATTCGCAATCGTTCACAAAAGGGTATGCTTTCTATGGACAACATTGATCCAACGCAAGAGTAGGATACCATTCCATGATGAGGTAGTAAGTTATGGGGGATTCCGTTTATTGTTCCGGAATTCACACAGGCCTATCGGACCCTTAAGGACAATCGGATTTCCGAAAAAAAGACACAAAACTCGAAATATATTCAGCGAGATTAATTTGACGGTGAGCAAATGAAAGGTAAAAACTATTAACGTACCATTAAATTCCTGAGGTAGCAGAACCATCACATAGGTACATGCCATATATATATATATATAAAATCATTTCATAAAATTATTTTGCTAAACCCCTTATTCATTTCAAGTATTTTTCTTACAAGTGCCATGAGATTAATAGCCCATACTGAAAGGACTCTTTCTCTGAACAACATGATAAATATCAACCTGCTAAGCTGCATCACGTCAATAAAAGCACTCGCCGCAGGATAGAATGGTTTACTTGAATGAATTTAATTCATTATCCCTTGTCCATGACAGAATTGTTCCTTAGTGTCTACTTTCTCAAAGTGTATCCTATTGTACAGGAGTCTATATCCCAATCCCAAATGCCATAAGACAATTCAGATGGAAAATTAACAATGGCCGGGAGAAAATCTCGCAAATAAAACTAAATGTCCATAGCTCAACAGAAAGGGAATGAAACCTCCAGCTATAAAATACATTACACGCCACAATAAATTGCACTCTCCGTAGGAGTGGACCCATAAACCATCTTCTTCCTGGGTTGCGGATAAGAGCGGCAAAATAATTTTTATTACCACCAAGAAGCGTTTAACTGCCGATTAGCAAATTCCCTTGCAGGACTGAATCAAGCAGAAGACACCGCAGTTGGCCAGCTTATCTCTTACTTTTCCATTCTCCATTCCAGCCATTTGGTCTTTTACAAAATAGTTGGGAAAATTTAATTTCTCTGTGCACATTTTTCACATTTTATTTGCGAGACAGGGGAAAAATGTTTCCTTTTTACGGAAAATCGATAGGTTCCAAATAAAAAAGGGAAAAAGTTTGTAATGAGAATTTTCCGAAATTGTGACTGCAGCTTATGTGGTACGGCCGTAATTAGTCAGGTGCTCTCTGAAAAGTTTGAAAATCTGTAATTATTATCGTAATTATTTTCGCTAGTTCGACAAATTTTTGTAATTGCCGGTGCACTAATTGGCAGAACGTGTAATCAGTGAAAAGTATAATTTACGCGCATCTATCGCTCACAATTTTTGGGGGCAGGCTTCAGTGCATTTACTAATTATAAGCGGAGACCCAGTCAATTTCGACTCTAATACTACAAAACTATAATTAGCTTCTGCAATTTCACATGAGATTAAACTTTTGGTGTTATCAAGCGTAATAGCTTCATTTGCTTTCTACAGTTTAGTAATATAAGGTTCAAAGGGCAGCAGATACCACAGTTACTATAGTTTACAAAATATTGCCACGGAATATAATCAAATTCATTCCTCATCAAGGGAATCATTGCGGATAATTAAAATGGGCAAAAATATGATATTAATAAATTTATCAGAGTATAAATAAATGTATAAAATTTGGTATACTGTATAATAAGGTATAATGGTTCTTCCCCTGTGGTCTGATGTATGGTTTCTCCTGGGATACGCTCATCGGACCCCCAGGGTCTAGGGGTTGAGAGGATGCGACCAGTTAAAGCACTTAGCAATCTATATAATTTATTAAATTCAATCACTTCACTTATCCTAGCATATCCTATATTATTCACAAATTCTAACTCTCTATGGTACGCACTCAGGATCAACTATCTCACCAAATGCCACTCCCTAGAGTTTTACTCCTCTAACCTATGGGACTCAAAGCTCCTATTCGGGAACGTGGAAATAGCCGGGATGTTTCTGGATACAGCTGTGTGGAACGGGCTCTCTTTTGGTATGCTGCCAAGCTTTGGGGACGGATACGGTGCTACTGGATATATCTCGGTAGGACGGACTCTTCTCGGGTACGCTGTTAGGCTTCCGGTGCTCCTAGATACAGCTTATTAGGACGGGTTCTCCTCGGGTACGCTGCCAGGCTTCGGGAACGGGTAAGGTGCTGGTGGTCCGTGGATACAGCTCAGTAAGTGTGATCCTTGAAAAGAGTGAACTTGGGTATCGTCTTGCCCTACTACTACCATAACCCTCCCCATGCGACTATAATCAAGGGTCACTACGTTTCCGCTCCCAAGAGATTTATGAAGTTCTTGCGAACCTTCTCATATTCATCCAATTCCTAAAAATGGAGAGGCTAGCAGTCCCTCTAACTATAGACCAATCGAAATCACTTCGATCCTGTCTAAGGCCTTTGAGACACTTATAAACATGCAACTGATGAAATATCTCGAAACTAATCACCTGACTCACAATCGCTAATATGGTTTTCATGCCAGCCATTCAACTGATGACTTGATGACGTTTTTTACTGAACGGTGGCATCAATATCTCCATAATTTTGATGTGTTGGTAGTATCTTGAAGACTTTTGACAGAGTATTTCCAGAGGTTGCCAGTCTGCAATGGATTTAACAATCGCTGGTATGCCTTTAGTGACCATGGTATAATCTTAGAACCACTAAAATCTTATTGAAACTTGACTTGTAAGTAAACGAATTGAATTGAATTAATCAAACTTCGTAAAATATCCGCAAAATTCACTTTCATTTAATCGACCCCAATCCTCCCTCTTATACCCATCTTCAGCACTTTCTATACTGACCCTAGAGTGAAAAAAGGAAACAAACAACAACATTCTGTAAGCCTACTATTCTTCTACATGAACTGAGTACCCTTAGGATAAACATCGTCCCAAAGAATTTCTATACAATAAGAGATCAATTGCGATTCCTCAAAATAAAAAGGAGACTATTAAAGATCCTTGAAAAGTTCTGAGAAAATAACAAATCTGTACCTTTCCGCTATGTATTCAAATTAACCATAAGACTGCTGGCGGAAAAATATCACTATACCTTCCTGGATAGATAGAGAAGGTGCTCATTCAAATTCCCTGTGATTTATCATAAATTTTGATTTTGGTATTTACCCTCTTCCCTTAATTAGATCACGGTTTCCCACATTTCGTGCACTACAAATATGATAGCATCGTAGTAGTCTAATCCCATTTCGTTGTAATCCTAACGTAAAGTTCTCGCGTAAGTAAACATTTCATCGCTTCTTAACTCTTGGGAAATCTTTTCATCCGCAAGTCGAAATCTGATTACCCTCATTTAATTAATTAATTGTAAAAGGGTTCGGTGCCCATCTTGTAAGCCAAAGCCTAATCTTGGAATATAAACTTATCCACCAACGATCTGTGTCCTAAAGGTTTGTGTTATTAAAAATTAATTAGTACCGCTTAGATGAAAGGTCCGATATGCTTCAGAATGTTTAATTACTCCGATGTAAAAAAACTGGGGGGGGGGAGGCTATGCTCGAATTACAAATGGTATACAAAGAGGAGGGGTTGTGTTTTTTTGGTAGCTTATTATCCACTCCAATAAAAATGTCCATCATTATTGAGACCATGACAGATATTTGGATTGTGTAAGCCGAGAATAATGGTGAACACAGATCTGATTGATCGAAGGATTCGAACTAAATAAATCTCGAAAAATGAGGACAAATTTGTCCTTCGAAAGCCGTGAGTAATGAGAGACACTGTAAAAGCTAAATCCTGCTAACATGGGCCAAAAAGTCAACTGTAGCTCCACTTTTATTTGCCAGAACTGTAAATAAGGCTTACATGTGAAGTTAGATAAAGATAAAAGTTCACTAAGTGTGACCAGAAAATAAAGCACCCGAGGAAAAAGGTTTATTTTAGGCAAGGATACCACTAAAGGGAGAGAGAGCATGGAACTTTTAAACAAAATTTATATCTTTTATATCGGTCTGTTCGGTAGGTGTAAATACTTTTTGTTTGTGTAGCCTAACCTACATTTTACATCTAGGCAAAATTATTTTCGTCCTTAATTGTGAGCACATTTGAATTTACATTTGAGGCAACGATTGGTATCCAAATTTTAAAAGGATTATAAATTAAAGAAGTTGAAAAGAGTTTGAATCCATTCAATCTAAACCTTCAAAAGTGTGCGTCCTTCTTAAAAGACTTGTAATTTCGTATTTTGAAGTATTTTTCTGTGCGCACACAGTTGAATCCTTAAAACGTTTTTGGGTAATGAGGTTCTCGTAAAAGTCATCGAATTGCCCTCGAAAATGAGACGGACCTTTTGTATCCCTGGGGGTTTCCCACTTTCTCAAATCCCTGATAAAAATTCATCTTGAAAAGAAGTGCAATCAAAAAGCGAGCAATATCATCCTTCATCTTTATGTCAGCCTTTAATGAAATATTTAAAGGGAAACGGTTAAGTTTTCCTTTAGAGCAGCGTAAAATGTCCATTACAATAAAAACTGTTGACCCTTCCAAGGAAAGCAGCGAGTGAATTTTTCATTATTTCCACTCTTTTCTGAGTTCATTACTTAAACATGACCATAGGATCAAAATTTATACCCGCACTTTGTAAGAACAATGCTAAAGCGGAGGCCGTCTGGCCCATGGTACGGGTACGGGTACGGGTACCATGGGTAAATGAGTAAAGCTAAGGGAAAAATGTCAGCAATAAGATTGTGGTATGGGGGCGAAGGTGTCGGGTGGAAGTGATGTAAAAGCGCGATGAGGGCAGAATTATTGCCCGGGATCCAGCGGGACTGCTTCAACTTTCATTTCCTTAGCGAATCCTTTCTTAAGGTCTATCACCGCTTAACGTCTCTGGCATCCCCAGCGCTACAGATAAATCATTTAAATGAGTGGTTTTGCGTAGCCGCAGCTGTTACGGACGAAATAAATTTTTCTTGTGCGGAAAACTTTTCACTGGCTTATGCTGCTGAAGTAAACATATTAATCAAAGCCCGAACAGAGATATGCTGGCAATATGTACATAAATTATGGACGGTATAAGAGTCTCGACGAGCCCCCAAAATCAGCCGGCTCAGCAATCTTAATTGCACGTGATAAGTAAAAGTCTTAAATCTTTCGAGTGCAGATTCAGATGAACGTACGCACTCACTGTGCGGATGGTGGTCTTAGGTTTTGGGCCTTTTTGTTCTTCTTTTACTTGATTTAGATAACGTCTTGGCTATTAATCTTGGGCTTTCAATTTGCTCTCCTTTGTTCGGTACTCCTGTCTTCGAGACCATCGAATGCCTCTTGTATATAGCACCAGCTGGGCAGAGATAATTCAGTATGAGGTGTGATTGCTTTGCGATGCTTGAGACTGATTCATCTGAATTCCATGATAATGGAGAGATTAGAATTTAACGTTCCCCAGGATGTTTCCATTCGACAAGAAGATAATTTATTTAGAATTATATCCCAAAATGCCTGTATTTTTTTTAGCGCAATTAATGAGAGTGTAGCTGTTAAGATATTCAGGCTAGGGAAACATTCCCAGTTATAAATAAATCATGCCAAACAAGTTTTTGTTTGTTTTGTGAGATTGCCACAAAATGCTAATATTGTCATGATAAATCATCAGAAAAAAAGGAATTTAATGGAGGAAGAACCAAAATTCAGGATAATATGAAATTGATAGGTAACTTATATAGATACATACATACATACGTACATAATCTATGGATTTTAAAATCTAAATTTCAACCCCCGCTAAATTTTATCATATCCCATCTTCACAGAAACTTATTCATGCCCACCCGATTATATTAAAAATTTTCGAAATATTCGTCAGAGTCTTCCAAAAGTAAAAAGTCCAAAAAAGCACAATGTTTGCAATAATTTTTTTGCAAATTAAATGCATAAATCCAAATGTAAAACGTGTCTTAGGCAATTAAAAGCTCTACCAAGAATCCAAAATGTTGAAACTGAAAACTGAAAAAAGTCCAACAATAATGAACATTTTTGATACTCTAGAACACTGTAAAGTCGCATACGTCTACAAGATTCTCCCGGTATCACTGAAGCTAATCGAATAGGGGACTAGACTTTCCAGGTGTATCTACAACACTCCAAAGCGGGAGAAAGCTGGTAGAAAATTGCCTATACTACCAACGAAAGATCAGTCAACGCCCATGTGGAGTTAAATTCTGCTTTATTCGTTGCCAGGTTATTCCACTACTATACCAGTAGTGTGATACCCGCTTTCTACCTTCAAGCAGCGAGGATGAACCATGGACTTGACCAGCGTCCGCATGAAGATGACCATATGTAACTCACACCGTTATGGGTCCTTATCCCCGGCAGAAACGATATTCTGCTGTTGACGAATTAAGCGTGGATCAGCTGGTACATACTGCTGATCGGGTCAATCAATCAATCGGGAAAAACAATGGTGTTCGCCAAAAAGAGACGGCCTTGGAGAATTTCTCCAAAGCCACGTGGTCATTATGTGATTTATATGTCGCGAGTGACATACATCCCCAAATACTTGGGTCCACTGTATTTCTAATTGAGTATTGGTGCGATCCCGCCATCCACCACACTTCATATCTAGACTCTCCTCCTGCAGATCGGAAATAACCAGATCCCTGAAACATATGAAGAATTCTTGAGTCAAGCTAATCTTAAGCAGAAAAGATGTGACCTCTCAACAGCATTGTGGCAGAGGTCAATTTTTCTGTCCATGGCGTCCTATCTTCCTCTGAGAAGGAAGGAATATGCCGAAGAAACTTATAAATGAACGAGAATAGTGGGACGGTAGTTGCTCGTGAATTATCGAATCGAGTTCCATGGGGATAGTACTCTGGAAGAAATACTCGTTTAGGGTTTCCCTTTTCCACAACCGGCGCAACTGGTTCCGAAGGACCGGAGTGCAGAGTTCCCACCAGATCAGAGCGTAACTCGGGCTGGGTTGGGAGAAGCGCTCCCATCCGGAATGATTCATACATCAGACTCAGATACGAAACGAATCTTGACAAACGAGCGAATTTGTAGGTTGCCAACATTCCGCCACTGGTTGAAATTCGAAAAAACTGACGACTATTGAACCCCTTTGCGAATTCGGGTTAAAATTAAATCAAGCTATTGCCAAAGAGAGCCTAAAATTTTGTTCGCGTTCTTTTTGAACTGAAGCCTCTCTTAGGAGGGATCCGTAATAACTTTTCCTGCCATATCCTGCTGGTACGGTTTTATTCGCCTGGCTTTTCCTAGAAATTGTTAGAATAGGATTATGTGAATTTCTTATATTACTCTGACTTTCTTACTGAATTTCTTTTACTTTCTTCAGAAGTTTGGGACTCACTGGTAAGTTCCTAATATACTAAAAATCTATACAGGTGCGCAAGTGCCCAAAAACTCATATTTACAATCCGCTTTTCATGTGCCTTTTGGAAGATGAATAAATGTTTAGCAAAATCATAAATAAAATAATTATGTAATGGAAAATTTCTTGCAGTCTCCTCATCTATGGCTGCTCTGCTCTGTTTACAATTCACTTTTTTACGAGTTTCTAATTTCATAAAATCTACAACAAACCTCTTCAGAATTTCAACATTTTCAAAGGGAAACTTCATAGTCTTCTTTATTTGTATATTCACTGTGGACTTCTAAAACCACAATGATAAATACTTATGGAGGTGAAGTATAATAAAATTTGTCTGAGAATTTCAAGCTCAATTACATAAAAGCGGACTAAAATCGACCGGTTCGACTGTTTTCAAGCGATAAAATCGTAAATGGCGACAGAAACAGAACGGAAAGGTCAATAGGGTGAAACTGTCGAAAAACGGGGGAAATTCAAAAATTCCAATTTAATTGAATTTTAATTAGAAATGAACGAATGATGAGATGAGAAGAGCGGCTTCCAAATTAAATTTCATGTCTTTCTACGCGAAGAAATTCTTTCTCTTGTGTCAGTTGAATTTAATTTGATTTCCCAATCAATGGCCGACAAAGAACAAGCGTCTGGCAGATGAGACGTATCCGAGTGAAAATTCGAATAGAAGACGATTGCTTTTCTTACAGATGTGCTAGTGCCTAGTACAATTCACTGGAAATAAATTAATTTGAACGGAAATCATAACGATGAACTTTATTCCCATTGATAATAATTTAAGTTTTCATTGATTCTTCAAGTGAACATAAGCAATTCTAACTTTTATTCCGAGTACGGTCTGAACTTTGGAACGATTCATTTAGTAAAATCCTTTTTGAATTCTGTACGAAAAGAAATTCTACCCTGGAATTTTATTCTGTTCTCCTATTGTAGGCGGTAAAACTAAATCAGATGAATAATAAACTCTAGGGTTACATGGGTTCAGTTGAAATTCAATTGGTGATTTTGTAAAAATTGAAAATTGGAAATTTTCTGCATATTACCGAGAAGGTTCCGATTGGAAAGTTTTGTTGCTTCAACCACATTTAGAAATAATTAATAATAATTTATTTTGTATGGTAAAAATATTTCAACACTTATACAATAAGAAAAAGGATATAAATTTACGATCGCATAAATTGATAATAAATTCAAGGCTTTGGAACTGACGCACAACAATAAAACCGGAAATGATAGAATGCAATGCCCGTAATAAGCTAATAAAGGAAAAATTAGAAGGATATAAAGCAAGAACTTGTATAATAAAAGGAGAGCTAACTAAAGACGAAATAACCATTTAGAATAGTTAATTGAAAGGTCCTCAAATACCGCGGCACAGAAAATACAAGGCGTGTTAAGCCCAAGTACCTACTAGTTCCGCCATTTTTTTGTTTACGTGACGTGACTGCGCGTTACAATCCCATTCTCACGTTTGTGATCCGAAAGGATTAAGGATTAGAAAACGCTTTTTGTTATTAAAAGTTACCTTGCTGTGCTGTTCCCTTTTCTGTAATTCAGAGCTTCCGATTCTACTAAGAAATTTAGTTAATTTTCAGATACATTATTAGAAAGCTATCTCATCTGAGTTCTGGTTACCACTGGGGATCTACGGTTGAGGACTTCTTTTCTATCCGGGCTAAAATAGTAAGGAAACTTCTTGGGCGAACACACATCTCGGTCTTCAGTTACCTTTAGAATCCGTCCTCTTACATGCGAAAAGTTTCTATATCTGAATGCTATTTACCTCCACAATTTTCTGATGGGAGTCTGACCTTGAACCACTCTGGCAATCAGCTTACCTTAATCATTAAAGGAAAACCACCACCAGATGGAGATTAAGTAAAAAAGGATTAGAAAACGCTTTTTGTTATTAAAAGTTACCTTGCTGTGCTGTTCCCTTTTCTGTAATTCAGAGCTTCCGATTCTACTAAGAAATTTAGTTAATTTTCAGATACATTATTAGAAAGCTATCTCATCTGAGTTCTGGTTACCACTGGGGATCTACGGTTGAGGACTTCTTTTCTATCCGGGCTAAAATAGTAAGGAAACTTCTTGGGCGAACACACATCTCGGTCTTCAGTTACCTTTAGAATCCGTCCTCTTACATGCGAAAAGTTTCTATATCTGAATGCTATTTACCTCCACAATTTTCTGATGGGAGTCTGACCTTGAACCACTCTGGCAATCAGCTTACCTTAATCATTAAAGGAAAACCACCACCAGATGGAGATTAAGTAAAAAAGGATTAGAAAACGCTTTTTGTTATTAAAAGTTACCTTGCTGTGCTGTTCCCTTTTCTGTAATTCAGAGCTTCCGATTCTACTAAGAAATTTAGTTAATTTTCAGATACATTATTAGAAAGCTATCTCATCTGAGTTCTGGTTACCACTGGGGATCTACGGTTGAGGACTTCTTTTCTATCCGGGCTAAAATAGTAAGGAAACTTCTTGGGCGAACACACATCTCGGTCTTCAGTTACCTTTAGAATCCGTCCTCTTACATGCGAAAAGTTTCTATATCTGAATGCTATTTACCTCCACAATTTTCTGATGGGAGTCTGACCTTGAACCACTCTGGCAATCAGCTTACCTTAATCATTAAAGGAAAACCACCACCAGATGGAGATTAAGTAAAAAAGGATTAGAAAACGCTTTTTGTTATTAAAAGTTACCTTGCTGTGCTGTTCCCTTTTCTGTAATTCAGAGCTTCCGATTCTACTAAGAAATTTAGTTAATTTTCAGATACATTATTAGAAAGCTATCTCATCTGAGTTCTGGTTACCACTGGGGATCTACGGTTGAGGACTTCTTTTCTATCCGGGCTAAAATAGTAAGGAAACTTCTTGGGCGAACACACATCTCGGTCTTCAGTTACCTTTAGAATCCGTCCTCTTACATGCGAAAAGTTTCTATATCTGAATGCTATTTACCTCCACAATTTTCTGATGGGAGTCTGACCTTGAACCACTCTGGCAATCAGCTTACCTTAATCATTAAAGGAAAACCACCACCAGATGGAGATTAAGTAGTAAAGGATTAGGAATTATACATATTTAATAGAGATTATCAAATATTCTCCTTAAAATTTGGCAAAATGTCAAAGATAGTTACGTGGTTGTAACGCTGGGAAAGATGACACGATGATATTTCAATTGAATTTTACCTGTAAGGATGAAAAGTCCACTCAATTGGTACTCACCGGTGTGGTTCCTGGGTCCAAATAGGTTCTCATTACGCACATAACCTGTACATTTGCACTAAACAAACTCCATTTACGTCTCGAACTCCACTTTTTAAGGTAGAAAGAATACTAAAAGGGATCGCGCGTAATCCGAAGAGAAACATAAAGATAACCATCGAGATCCCCAAAATGAAGATTGCAGGAAATCTCGAGAATAATTTTGATTTTATAAAATTACCGATTGGCCCGATTCCCGGAATTTAGGAAAATAAGGGCCGAAAATCCGAATAGGGGTAATTTTTCTATAAAAGCTTTGGTATGTGTGACCCACCATCCACCGTGTGATGTTATCGACGTGGTGCAAACGCTAAACCTGGTTGAGAATTGGCTTAAAAAACGGAAAAAAGTGAAAATCTGCTAAGAATTCTTTGAGAAAAAATAAACTAAAAGAGTTTCAAAAGAAAAAGAAGTGAAGGAAGAAAGCAGAAAGGTGTCCCGATAGGAGGAGTACTTTGGTAAAAAAGGGAGAGAAAAGAACCCAAGGTGTGCAGGGTGCTGTGCCTCGTGGGATCCAGAAGGATACCAGGTGCTTCTTCAAAAGACAAGTACCTTTCCTTTTGTGTCTTTTTTTGTTCCTAATAGAAGAACCTTTCGTGTTGTTGTGCCCACGAGTGCAAAGTTTCGAGTCATTTCTATTGTGCCTATCGTTCCAAACCGAAATTTGAATTATTAAAACGAGGTATAGTATATTTCGTAGACTCACTAAAATTACGTGGTGGCGCCTAAGGAAGATTCGGACCCCTTCGATTTTACTTTCATCTGATAGATTGTGTAAGACACAGCAGGCTCGTCTAAAATGGCAAATCCTTTCTATGCTTCGGAGCTTACGTAAATCGTTGAAGGAATATTCTATGACTACACCCGAGGAACTCAAGTACTTATTAAATTACAATTGCTCGGCTAACAAATGTCCATCATTATCTCTTCCTTCCAATTAACAAACCAATCGTAAAATATTCTTTAATAGTTTGAGTTACTTCGCGGAGCCTTCAAGATTTTAGAAGGTGTTACCTTCCAATATTATTTCTTTATCATGTAACTCTGATTCC
>QYTT01091320.1:0-13936 GCA_006980735.1 Dasypogon diadema
GACTTTTCATATATTGAAATCAGAAGGAGCAACACTACACACTAACGTTCCAAGTTTTGGAAAACAAACCTGATAAAGTTCGTTGCCTTATTCAGGGAATGTGCGAACTATTGATATAGTATAAAATGTTAGTATAGAGGGATTGGTGTTTGTCGGTCAGTTGATACGTCATTTGGTTGACTTTTGTACTGTTGTTCTCGACAAGCGACAGTTAAGCCTGTTCATCTGCCTAAATCTTAAAGATGAGGCATCTTGGGATCTTAGTGACCTTCATCTTAATGTTTAGACTGCTTTCACAATTACATTTAAAAAGAAGACGAGTCGGTGGCCCCGATCCACCCGTAACTGTGAGAACTAGATACACTTTAATGTCCAACTTTCAAAAGTTTAACATGTGATCTTTCATCCTGAAAAATTTAAAGGTATTCTTTTTTTCGTTTCAAAAAAAAAAAAAGTTGCGCCCTTCAAGGGCCTTTGAAAAACTAAAAATCACGTCAATATCTTCAGCTCAGAATATGTTAACATTAATAGAAGATCAGAAAATTTAGTACAGGAGATGTTCTACCTGTCCGCCGTTCTGAGAAATGCAGGTCCTCGCTCATGAGATCCAAGACTTTTGGATAATTGCATCAAGATTTGTATTGCTCCTTACTCCCTCACAGCAAAAGTTATTCTTACAACAATTGGTCATTGAAATTAACTGGTCGGGAGTAGACCAGATCTTTCAAGTGTCCCCATGAAATAAAAGTCCCTAGGATTGAGGTCAGGAGATCTGGGTGGTCACCTTCAATCCGGTGGGAACCATAGTATTATTTAAATAACTTCGGGCCTTGAGAGAAAAATGATGAGGAGCGGGTTACTCAGAAGAACCCATAAAAACTAAACCTTTATTTATGTTGTTTTATTATATTCTCCTTTTTAATTTCCTTTTTTTTGACGTCTTCTATCTTCCTTTATTTATCTTCGCAAACTTGATTTCTGTTGTTCTTTATTAATTGAATTCTCGATTTATTTAAAAACAAAATTTTAATTATATATTTTAAATATATTTATTTTTTGAATTATTTAAAATTATCGACAATAACTATTTTCCGGTTTTAAAAAATTATTAATTGCCACTACTTATGAATATTTCTGACCTCTGAATAAAAACTAACACAAAGTTATTTGACATTAATATTTTACAAATTTCAGGTCTCTATATGAGTTAAATGTAAAGTTTTTCAAAGTGTCTGTGTCTAAAAACTGTGATGTGATGAGTTTTATGAATTTTCGTGCGCAGAAGCAAAGTGTCCTGAATAAATACATTACAGACAAATAAATTTAGACACAGCACATCTTAAATTCCACAAAAGTATGGTGTCGTATGTAGAAATTTTATTAATAATAAATCAAAATGAACACGTAACGGAAACTGCTACACAGATAATTTCTAAGCTAGAGCATTTTCTAGCTCGCCCAAAAGAAATTTTAAATAACATGTTTTGTTGAAAACAGACAAAACAAAATCCTAAAATAATATTATTCATAATACCACACCAAACGTTTCTTTAAGAAGGATACAGCATCATTCTTTTTGTTGTGAGGCAGCTATTTCCTCCTTATCAGTTTTAAATATTCCCTGAAAAGGCTGAAAATGATAGGAGTGCATACTGTGGGATCGCAGAAGTCTGCGAACAGTTGGCTCAGCTATTCTAGTTCTTAAGGCGATATTGCAGATGGTTAGCCTCGGATTATCTTCAACAAGACGCATATTCTGGGATATCTGTTGATATATCCTGCTTCTCCGTAAATAAGAAGGATATCTGTATATTTTTCATTCGTGAAAATCTAGTTAAATGAAGTCAAATCCGAAATAGTCAAAGTTGAAATTAAAAATAAAACCGAAGTTCTAATCAAATCCATTATCCAAGCCAAAGCCGAAATCCAAAGTCAAAGTCGAAAGAGTCAAAGCCCAATCCTAATCAAAATCCAAGTCAACGCCTTGGTATTAATTTAAATTGAAATCCAAAAATGAGGGAAGCTATCGGGTAAAAGTCACTAAGAAAGGTACGCTACAAATCACTTCAAAATTAGAAATATTGGTCATGCTCTCTCACCTTAAATGCGTGACACTCCAGGCACAAAATTGTAAAGGAGCCAATGGTATCTGATTTTCTATTAATGTTAAGATCTTATGAACGGCTGAAAATATCGAAGTGATTTTTTTTTAAAGTAAAATTTTTGTCAGTTTGGAAAACGACGCATATTACCCTTCATTTCACAGTAGTCTTTTGCTTTGAAGGAAAAAAATTATATATTATAAATTATAAATTTATCTTCGAAAGCATTCTGACAAAAAGTTAAGTTTAGAGCACATTGCTCAGGATGGCTTCAGTTCTCGAACATTTTATAGCATAATTTCTTGTTTCGTCAAAGGTTTACCACTAGAGAACTTAAAGGAAACAGGGTGACCAAAAAAGCTAAGTGATGCAAAATTGAAAATTGAAACATGTAGCGGACAATAAAATTAGGGTGAGTGTACGAAAAATTTCCAAAAAATTTAACGTGTCTAACTCTTGCATATCTGTCAGTCTTGAAAATTAAAATTAAAACATTTATAAACGAGTAAAGGTGCCACGATATACAGAAAATTCAATAATAGGAATACCAAAACAGTGTCATTTCTTGCGAAAAACTATTTGCTCCAGAAGTGAGACATGCCAAAAAATGTAAATTTGAATCCAAAGTATTGGACTGATGTGGATTTTCGAACTTTTCCACCACATGATGGAAGGAGTAAATTAGAAAATTTCAAAAATTGAAAATCAAGGTGTTCTAGCTGTAAATCATTAAGATCGTTTTAATCACTTGTTATTCTTTAAAATAAATAAAATATATTTTTTTAAATCAACCTCTGTATTTATTTGAAATTTAAATTACAGTTTTGTGCAGCTACTTTCTGGAAATACGTTATGATCGAACTTTTCTAGAATTTCCCGAACGCAGCACGGATTGAAAGTGAAAATGCATAAGCCCCCAGCTTCTTGTATTCTGAATTCTAGTTCAATAAGATTTTCGGAGCTGGTCATTTTCTTTATGTTTTGCGTAATTTTTTCCTTAGTGAAGTTTAATTTTCCATGCGTTGGTTCGCGAATTTAGTTTAATAGCAAAAATCACCTTTCTGCAATCAAAATCTATTTTGGATAAATAATTTCTACATGTCTACTTTGGAAAAGCTGGCGGACGTTTTAGGTACACTTCTTTGTTGATGTTAAGCGAATCATAACATATAAAATACACTAGGCAATCACCAAAATGACTTCATTCGAAATGAATTCAAAATTATCGTAAAAAGCTGTCGAAAGCAATATTTTTACAAATAATATAAAGAGATGTTTGTTTTTCGACAATATCTTTCACGATTGAAGAAAGCCTATTTGATATTTTTCAAATTGCTGCTCTACATCAAGGGAGATTTCACATTGAACGCTATATTAACAAATATTTATGAAGGCATTTAAGTATGAGATTTTAAAAATGCATATCACATTACCATGATTTTACCTTATGAATGTGTCAAAACCAAAAGATTCTGCAGTTCAGCACGGACATCCGTAATAATTAATGAAAGTCATGCCAATGTGAGTAATATACTTGACTACTTTTGTAAATATTTGCTGTTATATTATTCAATCTGTAATCATCGTTGTTTTAGATCAGCACAAAATAACACAGCTAGAGTCATTATGGAGATACTCTGTCTAAGGTATTATAAACCAAAAATTAAGCTTTATTTCAAAAATTTGAAAAAAACCGTCCCAATTAAACATACCAAAATGATATTATTAGGTGCTGGTTTAGTTGATGGTTAAGGTTTCAAATGAGAAAACGTATTTCCTTTTTGAGAAATTTTATAATATAACTGAATCTACTGGTGAATGCGAATTATTTTAACGATTGTTTTATTCTCAGCTGAAATTTTCGGTAATCTGTAATGTGTACATACATCACGAGGTTTTGACTTCAAATTGTTGAAATTAGTCAAACTTTTCATAATTTAGTATTGATCCGCCGATACTGAAACTTTAAAAGTGTAGAATATTTTATTTAGTATATCCCCTAACGAGTCTGACTCGTGAGTCACAAAAAATCCTTTATAGGCTAGTCACGAGTTAGACTCGGGAACACACAGACTAACTGCGCGTGTTTTAGTCTCGCTTAATAAAATATTGTGTACCGATGATTTTTGAAGTTTTTTTTATTAAAATCTAAATAGTCATTTTACGTACATTACTTTTTGTAAAAAATGTATGTACAAGAGATTAGTATTAATCTAATAAGTTTAGGTGATGGTTTGATGATATGACCATGACCAGAGGTTTAACCACCAAAGAATGAAGAGTGAATGAAATTTTTCCCTTTCTAACGAAGAAGTACTATTAAGATAGATAGTTTAGCATAATATTTATCCTAAATATATGCAAAAGATAATTAAAGAAATAAATCTTATGGAGCATAAAGCAATTTGTGCGGGCAATTAGGGAAAGTACAATAATATTACGCATTTCATGTTAGAGACAACGGATATATGATAACCTATTTACACAAAAGGCCAAAACGTTAAAAGTACTCTCTTCGTATGATATGAACACTTTATTTTGGTTGATGCTTAAATATTGATGACCACCGTATATTTATAGAATATGAAAAATGCCTTTAGTTGAGATTGTTTTAAAAAACCACACTCAGTAAAGTATTCATCACTCTTCAATATCATACATATTCTAAACTAAGTCTGTATAAACAATCAAAATTTGTCCATATCTCCGTTTTTGGATTGTTTAGATTGAAGCTTTATATATTTGATTTCATATAGCTTATTGAAATAAAAAACCTAGAAATATTAGACAATTCTAACATATCATTTATTCAAAGTTTTGAGGTCTTCGTTCAGAATCCATTATTTGGATCAAATGCAAACTAATTACTAAATAAAATGTAAGTTATATGTTTTGAAATTTAAGCACTGAAGAATTTTCTATAACTTTTGGATTTTTAAATAAGTAAAATTATATTTATAAATGCCTTTGTAACATAAAGATGGAAAATCTTTGTTAAAGTATTCGTATAAAAAAAAGGCAAATAAACTGCAAAAACATTACTTTTGAGATGCGAAAGATATTTTATGTTAAAGTGAATTGGATTTTTATTTAAAGCTTCTGATTCCATAAATAACAAAAAATTTTTTAAAGCGGTCGAATCATAAAACGAAACGAATCATGGAACGAATCTTTCAAGTTTTTTCTTTTTGTTTTATAGGCACTATTTTTATTTTTATTTTCTGTTGAACTTAGTTTTACTATTACAAGAGATGTTACTTACGTCATGACAACTTCCCATAAATACACACATGTACACATTTCACCAAAAGTCACAATAAAAGTTTGAAGAAATTTTACCATCACATCTCTGTTGTGCTCCCCAAAAACAGATTTTCAAATATATTTTACAAGTTGCAGTCATTTGAAATAGACTTTTATTGGCACTAACCGTTAGTTTTAATAATAGACAGAAAACTTTTTAAGCTCAAAACTTGCAAAAAATCTTTTCTTTCTTATCATAGTATGATGGAGAGCTTCAAGTAAAAAAGTGTTTCAACTTTTTCCGATTTCACGTTTGACAATAATGGAACTTTTCCTTCAAAGCTGCAGAGTCAAAGTTCTCAAGAATTCCAGGAATAAAGCTTAGACGAAAAAAAATCTTAAAATCTTTAGTTCCTTCAGGGAAAGAATTTCTACCGCGTGTCTGTTTATGGGGACGAACGTACAACGAATGAGGAGGATAAAGTCGCGACGGATTTTCTCTATGTCACAGATGGGGAGAGCGTTCTATCAAAGCACAATATTCCGCTGCCACTTTTTGTAGCCTTTTTTCCTATTTTGTAGCTTTCTTCTTCTTTTTGAATAAAAAAAAAACTAAAAACAGGAATAACGTAGAAGTACAAAAATCGCTTTTCTGCTCCACTCAGCTCCTCTTACTACTTTCGCCCTGTATATGTGTACACATTGACATTATGTTAGAATTTATACCTAAGGAAGGACCAGAGTATACATGGAGTCAAATGCGCGGCTTGCGGTTCAAAGTCCTCGCGTGGAAGTCCTCACTCATTTCGAGCATCTTGTGAAGTAGTAGTACATAACAGAAAAATTAATAGTTTTGTCCTAAAAATGTCAGTCAAACTAGTATTTCTCGTACATCATTGACTACAAATTCGTCAGCAGGTGGTGAAGTAAGGGGTGTGTAGAAAACAGAAGATGGCAGAGAATTCCTCCATCTTTCAATTGAATGGAAGCAATGTATTCGACCATTTTGAAGCCCTGACATATGATGGGATCACAGACATGTGTGTGCCACCCCCATCCAGTACTTCCCACATCTGCCAAACGAATTCCTGTAATACAATAAACAGAAGTTGAGCACCCCTTTATCTTGGCGAAGGGTAAAAGTAAATCCCTTTTGACTTTTCCCAGCCCACACAGAAAATTAGCACTCATGCCTTCAGCCATTCCAATGGCGATTTTATCCCTGTGACGCTTAACTTTACTTTTCCCTAATTATTTCATCCCCCAGACTCACAGAAGGTAACTCCTATTTCCTTACCGCATCCACTTCAGTTATGTTGCTCTCATTTTGGAACAGCGCGAAAGAGTATTCAACTTAAAATTCACCTTGACCTTGAAACACTTAGCAGCGCTTAATCCTCATTTAGACAGTGAGAGCAATGCACGTGAAAGCGAAGTCGAATAAGACAAAAACATCATTCAAGGACGATGGGAGCAGGAAGAACAGAAGGCAACAAGCAGATGAGCAGACAAAAATAAAAAAATACAGGGGGCGAGTATCGGAGCACATAACAAGGATAATAACTCCTCACTCTCATTATATCTCCGCTCTGTGTCAATTTAAATACATTCGTCCCACTTCTTTGCTAAGTAGAAGTAAGACGTAATTTTTCTTCATTACCTAAATAAGATACCAACACAAACACACAATTGTGTAATAAGCGAACCAGGTATAGTACAGTTTTGCATGAATTTTTTGTAAATTGGTACAGTTTGGGTTGATTTTAAGAGACATTGCCAGAAGTCTTTTCTCATATTATTTTTGACTAAATTTAGTGTGCTCTGTAACAAAAGGTTTTTACGTACCTGGATACAAGCCAATTTCTTAATTACACGTAATTAGCTTTCGTGAATGGCAAAATATGTGGAAAGGATAACACATTCCCACCAAGTTGGCTTGGGAAATAAGAAAGTTTATTATTTATTATATTATTCATATTATGGATCAATATCATTACCCAAGGTCTCAATATAACGTACCGTTTTTAATCTTATTATTTTCAAGGAAGGAAAACAGCAGCCAGCAGTAACTCAGGGCAAAAGAGCATCAAGCCACAAAACACAATTTTAAAAAGAGTAGTTAAATGTTTAATTCTTAGGTTTTTCTTGTAGTGAAAGTTCTTACCCTAATATT
Source organism: Dasypogon diadema (assembly GCA_006980735.1). NCBI lineage: Eukaryota > Metazoa > Arthropoda > Insecta > Diptera > Asilidae > Dasypogon > Dasypogon diadema. The sequence continues at coordinate 7,519 of QYTT01091320.1, forward strand.
ACAATTTTCAGCCCAATGGCAATTTGGACAACATGGCGCAATAAAGTTCAAAATTTAATATTGCTTAGTAATGCTTAGCAGCAAAAAATACAGATAACAAAAATAGACTCAATACACTTCTACTCAGAGATATTGAATGCAAATATAATGTTTTGAAATTGTTTAGCCACTGCGTGCAGAAATTTTAATCTACTTCCAGGCTACTACTTTTTTCAAACCCTTTTGTTGCCACGGTGGTTCGATGGGACCGACACTTGCCTTTTCTTTTGGGCCATGGTGGGCAATATTTAATATTCTTTTGTAGCCAAAAACAAAGTGATATTATTAATAATAGAGATTTTTTTATGTACATATTTTTAGTAACTTAAATATTCTCACAAATTATTTGATGTATAGCATATGAATTTCAGTAAAGTTCGTGCTTACATAAAATTATATTTTTCGATGGAATGTATTAAAACAAGGCAAACAGGGTAAATTATAATCTTACTCATTTGAAGAATAATCACAGGCTGCCGAAATTAATTAAAATTACCTTTCAAAAATGTTTTCTATATCCCTCAATTATTTTTGAAATTTCTTGGAAAGACAAACTGCCTCACGAGGCCACGGAGGCCACGGGTGACCACCACAATTTTTAATGTGAAATTTATATTGTGGCCCACTGGGACAAGTTCAAAAATTCACGTGGCAGCAGAAGAGTTAAATGCATCTTTAAATTATATTGCATGCTTACTTGTACTTCAGATAATAATTTAGCGAGAATTTACTTTTTGAAAAATTTTCAGATAAATTTTGAGCACAAATATAGTTTGAATGAACATAATTCGGAGACTATAAAAATTCAACACGTTCAATTATAAAGGTAATAACGTACTTGAAAAATTACTACTTTTTAATTTTTCCAAAAATGTAAAGATTATTATGTTAAGTTATAAATAGGTTCCGATATCAGTGTCAAGTATCTATTCCATGTGAAATTTTACATAAGATAACTTGGCGCTTGTAGTTATTAACAAATTTTTTAAGGCCACAGGTACAGAGTTAATTCTTCTTCTTCTTCTTAAGCCATCTATTTTCCTGTAGAAGACCTAAAAATTCGAGTAAACTTACTAATTCCGTTAATTTAATCGAGTTAATTCATGACAACTCTGTAATCTGTTGCCGAAAAATCGCAGGTTATGAGGAGGTATCGTATAAGGAACGAATAGCTGTATGCATGAAAGTGTTACAAATTAAGCTTGTACAACAAGAGTAAAATTACGACTTAAATATATAGGCCTATTGAATTAATAAGTTATTTACAAAATAATAAAGATAAACAATAATGGCAACAATAATTTGGAAAATCGTACACAGCAACAGAAAATCGTATACAACATTTTTAAGCGATAAGCCATCTCTACATACCTCTACGTGCAAATTTTTGGCAGTAAAGGTTTCTAAAGAATATACAATATACATTACTTTCGTTATAAAATTTTGAAAAATTGTTTTGAAATAATTATTTTCAAAGAATAATAATTTCAATATAAAGTAGGTGAGATCGAATTAACATTCAAATTTGCAAAATATAATTTGAAAGCCGACTTTTTCACTGATCCTTAGGAGCAACTGCTATTGCTGCCAGGTGTTAAGTGCCTTTGCAGAAACAAAATGAACGCAGCGAATGGTCTATTCGTGGGTTGAGGTCAAAGTATTTGTCAATTCAAAGATTCTTAAGATTGATAAAATTTTATCTTTGCTTACTTAGATCTCGACACAGAAGTAGAACGTTTGCTGGGTTCATTCTTTATCAGGGATAATATTTTTAAGACCATAAGTACATTAAACGAGGTATAGGTGCAGAATAAAATTTCTTATCTTCACTTTTGCAGAAAAATTTCACATGTTTACATGGTTACTTTTCAAATAAACAAAAATCCTTCCTTTAATGAATCAGAGAAATATACTGTGTATTTTTCTATCTATTCTCTTAGAGTCGATGCTGAGGAGGAACTAAGAAATCGAAAACTTACTGCGTATCAAATTATATTTTGAAAATTTGTGTGTTTTTTTTGTTTATTTGGAAAATAACCGGATTTAATCGCAATTTGTTGCAAAATTGAAAGACAAGGTATGCAACGATTTCCTTTATTACATTCGAACCGCGGTGGCTCATGGTTTCTGATATATTTACCTAATTCAAATCGCTTGTACCAATACTCGACTTTCTCTTGCTGATAGAAACAATGTTATTAGTTGCAGCAATAAAATAATAATTAGTAGTTTGGTTTGTTAAGAAGTAGGTGGAATTCTTCATCTGCAGTCATGGCTATTCATGGCGTCATAAGCTATTGAGACATTATATTTAATGTGTTCCATAATTCTAACTGTATACGCTATATTATTAATATACAAATCAACAAATTTCTGTAAGCATAACTATTTTTGGATATGACATCCTTTCCATGTTTATTTTAGTACGCTTTTATTTACTGAAAAAAGCCTATCATTCTCGTTTATTCTCGATTATGTACTCTAAAATATGTACTTTCTATCATATGCTAAAGCGTTATTATCATCGCTGATACTACAAAAGATATTAAATGTAAGAAATGAGGGCTAAAATTCTTATTCGTAGTATACATTGTATACACGTATAATAGTACTTTACTGAAAATAACTGTTATAAGTCTGAAGGGCGACTAAATTCTGTCCTGACTGTAAAAACAGTGAGCAAATTTCGCATCCTTGTATCATACTTGGATGTCACCTTCCCTATACCCATGCGTATGTATTCGGCAATACAAACTCGATGAGCGTTATTCATGAAACAAAGTCACAAACACAAGCAGCCCTAGGAAAAATTAAATTTCAACATACGAGTCTCATATGGGGAATAACTTTGCTTGCTACAAATGCAATCCACCCTCCATAGGGCGTAAGATAATCCCTGTATATCAAAACACTACATGTAGTGCAATGAAATGGGGCGAGCATTCATTTAAAGTGCGCATGACCAAGAATGGCTGAACTAAATTGCCAACTTTATTTCGCTCCAACATGCTCCTGGCCTTGTACATTGTCCTTTTCTGTTTTATGTAAATGAATTCATCAGCGAAAACTCTTAGTGTTAATTGCACTGATTCCGAAATACAGGCCGTAAGTCAACTCATTTGCGGCTGAGTGTCCTGCCGAAGCATCTCACGTAGATGAATTCGCGATTTTGTACTAAGCGTCTGAAGGTGTTCAATAAACGGGAAAGGATTGAATTTTTGGAATTTTGTATCCAGTTGTGGTGGTTATAATTTACAATTCTTTTAAATATCATACTGTATTTTCCCAATTGGTTTATTCCTCTGTGTGTGTATTAACTATTTGTTCGATCTTAGACGCAATTTGCATATATCACAGGATATATCCTGAGTGTTCAACAAGAGAGCACGAGAGCATCAGTCAATTTCTGTGTGTAGAAGTGAGTAGGAAAGATTAAAATAAAAGCGAAATATTCTTACATAAAGGATAACAAGACGAAGAAAGTAAACGAGGTGAGAGACGTTGACAAGCTAAAGAATACATGGACACATTTTTGTACATCAAACAATTCATGGAATCCTTTTGGATCAATAAGACATGATTGATAGAAAATTGCTGTAGGATATTCAAATGTATCTCGTGTAGCCTAGATACAAAATATTAAGAATTTTTAGTGGTTTCTAAGGACATAACAAGATTATATTCCTCGAATTCTGCAGTCGGAGCTACTAAAAATTAGTTAATTAGTTACTAAAAATTATTACGCTACTAATTACCTTCATTAGAACTTGTTGAAAACAGGTTGATTGAAAAATATCCATAACATTACAAAGTATTTTGTGAATTTAAAACGAAATTTGAGGACAGCACATGTCAAAAAAACTATAGGAGATTGTAGTTATATGATAAAAGGCAAAATTTATATATTTTTGCTAACAACACTTGTGCTGTTGAATATGGTTAGTCGTGAATAAAATTCCCAACAGGTACCGGGGTGAGTAGAAGATAACCGCTTGGCAATCTTACAGCTCTCACAATCGCATTATGCCAATATTTACGATAATTTGTATCTTTAATTGACTATGCATTGCTTTCTACATAATTTTTATCTATGCTATGTTATTTGTGGGGTGAGTTCAATCTTCTTCGCAGAACTTGTGATTTTATTTCGCTGTTAGAAGCTAAAGTATACAGCAACTAAAATTGTGAGGAATATATGTAAAGCTAAAACTGAAGGTGGCTTAAATTAACCAATGATATTGTTAGAAAAAGTTTAAGTGCGAACATAACATGAGTCGTTTATTTTGAAAGTGGGGTAAGTTACATTTTTCAAGTTTAGCAAAAATCGAAATGCAAATGTAATTTAAATCTTTTAAAATAATTTTCTTGTGGTTACACAAATGAACCTACCCCACTTTCAAAGTAAATGGCTCAAATAATGTTATATTAGTATTTTACAGAGTTATTTATAATTATATTTTGATTTCATAAGGAAATATTTCAATTCGATGCGGAAAATTATTGCATGACTCTGGTATTTTCATTTTTGGGTAATATACCAGGTTTTCGCGCCAATATAAAAAATATCTCTTTATAAAATCAAAATATAATTTTAATAATAATATGATAAATATTGTAAATTATTTACCGTTTTTAGATGTAGTGTCCTCAATAATCAGTTTACGGATCTGTAATTTTGCTTGTTGTAGAACAGATGGAACGATCACATTGTATAATAAAATTTCTTATATATTCTTTTGCCAACGCTTCGTGTATTTATCAACATTTCATCAGGGCTGTACATCAAACAAATCATATGATTCATATGGATATCAACAAATTTAACAATCAGTTTATCTCAAGATAAGATCAAGTAACTACATCAAAGGCAGGTATTGTTCAGAACTAAGTAAATTGTCACACTCAATACTCCATAATTCCAAATTTGTAAAAATTGTAACAGTCAATTAGTTGCAAGAAGAAGAACGATCGTAAAGAGTTGGTGAAGGTGTGGCAATATTTGTTAAAGCAATATATAAAACTAAAATATTGGGCTTCTCATCTTCCTAGGAGATTGAGTTTCTGTCGGTGGAAATTAATACTGGCGTAGAGAAATGCATATTAACCTCAGTATATTGCCCACCATCATTTTTTAATCTTGATGCAGCTAGAGAACTCGAGGAAATAATATTTAGGCTGCCGCGAAAATGCAACAATATTGTAGTGGAAGATAACTTCAATGTTGATTTGTGGCACCGAAATACTGCTGCTGCAAATTTTCAGGCCTTTATGAAATCGCTTTATATGAATGTCATCAGCAGTGATGGGCATTTACGCGTAGATTTGCATTGTCTACACTTCGGGGTAGACAATGCGTAGACAATGTAGAAAATGCATAGTTTACGTAGACAATGTAGACTTTTGGTAGACAATGTAAACTATTGATAGACAGGCCCTATTCTTGTGCTTGCGATATGTCGCAGCTTATTTAACAGATTCAAATAAACAGAAATTTTTCTGCTCATTGGCATATAAAATAATTACTTTGACATTTTATTAAATCCAAGGGGGCAATACAGATATTTCAACTAAATAACTACATTATAGCTGCGTTCTTTTGGCAGCAGAGTACAGAGTTGTCATACATTAACTGGGTTAAATTAACTCTGTTATTTAATCGAGTTGAAAAGTTTGCTGGGTTATTTAAGTCTTCTACGGAAGAATAGATGGCGCTTATTGAAAGTTTTCGTGTTTAAAAAGGCGATTGTGCACATCATAGCACTTAAAATAAACACAAATGTGGGAAAAACTGACATTAAGATAAATTTAAAGCTAATAACGATCTTTACTTATCTCGGGTTTGCTTAAAAGGAGGAAAAGAGAAGAAGAAGAATTAGCTATGTATTCCATGGATTCCAAACGTTGTTTTGAGCTTTCATAACTCTGTTGCCCAAAAGAACACAGCTTATATGTATAATTTTTCCATACAAAATGCGACACTTTAACCGGGATTTATATATTTCCGTACACATTTATTATATATATTAATAGAGCTAAATTGGACAGCTATTATTCGCACATTTGGCACATGTAAAGTCATCTAAGAAACTTAATTTTTTTTATAAATTGTGATCAAGAAGCATCGGGCGAAACTACGTACTCTGCATATCTCAAAATGTAGGGCATATATAGTAATTATTGTAGTTTACACTATTTCGTAAGCAGCTAAGTTTAATTATTTTTTATTAATTATTCAAAAAATATACGTTTCCCATTTTATTTCATAGTAAGGAATACAGAGTGGGTATGACTTCGAAGATTTGTATATTTATGTAAAAGGGTATTTTGATTTTAAAATTTTTTAGATCCTAAACAAAGGGGAGTATGAGAGTGAGTAAGC
>QYTT01091322.1:0-22729 GCA_006980735.1 Dasypogon diadema
TGTATGAAGGGTGGAAACAAAATTGCCATTGGCGAGGAATTAATAGAAAGAATTTAGAAGGAACGGTTGCTTGTTTTCATCGATTTCTTGCACGAGTGACGAGTATTATATTTTGATACTGAATAGGGTGTCTTTGTAATTCCAAATAATTTGTATTTTTTTCTAAAATTCAATTGAATATCTTTTTACTAATGTTCACCAGACTATTGATGACGGTTCTTTTCTCATAGACAATGTTGTGATAAATAACTGTGATTCTATACAACAATTAATCAATTTTAAAATATTGATGTGCAATACAACACTGAGACAATACAATTGTCAAGCTATCTGTCTTCTACATAAATGTCTGTGTACGTATATTAACCCGGTTTTCGTCCAAACCACAGTTCTGCGGCAATTTTAGCTCAGACCTTCAGGGTTCTGGGTTTACAGTAAGGCGTTTGATTTTGTGAAGCATACTATATTGCTTGGTAAGCAACTTTTTAGTTCAGCGAACTTGTTAATTCAGCGAACTGGATACCATGTATAGGGTTAAGAAAATACAACAAAACTGCTATTGAAGGATGCACAGCAATTATTCCCATTGAAGATAACACCTCGAACGAATTCCAGGTAAAGAAAAGCCCCAGACAGTATGATACCCTTTCAATTATACTATTCAATCTAGTATGCTATTCTATTAAATTAATTGTTTATGCTATATATTATAATTTTCTTCTTCTTTTCACTTAAATAAATAAATTAAATAATGAGAATTTTCAGGTTAGATGGGTTGTGCTTCAAGCCAACAAGATGATTTTAGAATGGGTATTGTAAAAGGTTCTCACCTAACTCATCTAAGCACAGGCGTTGAAGGTGACAATAAGTTTTATATTGTTGATTCTGCCCTGCTCCACGGCTCGGGACGTGTGAATCCGGCCCTATCGCAATTGGCATGACATACATCTAAGGAAAAGGAACTTTACAAATTAAATTTTACTTGAGAATGGCGTATAGCTGTTATATTATTATAGTCACTAGGAATAGGAACTAAATAGATATCTTCTCACTTTTAGTTTGGCTCCCATTCTCTATTCTCTTCTTTTTTCCGTCTCTAGTCCTGATTAAAATATTCTTACTCTTCAGCACTTAATTTCTGCACAAACACACCATTAAGCGGATTTTTGTGTGTGATTATTCCTTCCTGTGGTAAATCTTACCCTAATTAGGGTACATTCAATTTCAGATTTTCAAAGAAACCTTAAAGGATTTGCCAACTTTTTAAACTGTCATTTTCTGGCGATGCTAATTAACGAAAATGCGCAAAATATGAATCCTGGCACAAAACATATAAAAACACAAACAACCGAAATCGAAATTAAATCTGTCTGACTCCCTTCCATAGGTAGATAAATGCCAATGTAAATGGAGACATATCTCGTTTGACTACTTTGCAAACATTTCAGGAGGGCCGAATCTCATTAGATTCACTATGAAAACGCAGATTGTATCTTCGTCTATGCCCTACCACCTAAGCACGAATGAAAAGGATATTTGGTTTTCCTTGAAATCTAAGGATACGTGATCAGGGTGTCAAGTAATTAGCGTAAAATTGCTGTCGAAAATCAAGGAAGATCTCCTTTTCCAAACCGTCGTCATGAGACTTCAAACCACCAGGTGGAATGAGGAAAAAAAGTGCGACATCCTCCATTTACCACATCAAACGTTCAAAAAAGCGATTTATTCTAGCTACTCGTTTTCGAGGGGAGTCAGAATCCACTTTCAGAAAATGTACAACTGAAAAAAATGATTTGGTATGAATTTTTCTTCTTTTTTGATAACTAGAATGGCTTCAAAAGCAACACTGAACACTGAAGAGGATTTTATTTTCCTCTCCATTAATGCACGTTGCGGTAGTGTGGTAACCTGATTGTTATTCACCTGTTTGTTTTTATTAGACTCTCTCACCGCAGGCCAAACACGAAAATTGAGAAGGTAGTCGTCCTCCTCAATACCGCCGAAAAAAAACCGGATGAATTTCGGGTTCATCTGATGGTCGGATGCCTGGTATTAATATCAGCGTATCGATTGCACTCATCTCGAACTCATCCAATCCATCACGTGCAGGTTGTAATCAATATGAACCGAACCATAGCTTTCTTTGATTGCGCCCAGTGCCCTTTTTGCTTTTTCTTGTGGTTTACACGAGAGCTATCGTGTGAGTATTGCACTTTAAGGTCCGGGTAATTTTGGGGCTGCAAGTTTTATTGTTTTTGTTTTTTTTGGACATTTAATGTTTAGCTCCCAGTAATTACTGTATAGGCAATTCACGCTTTTTCACAAATTTTCTTTTTATTTTCAGATGGCAATGTACAATCAATGCCCACATTTCGATGAGGGTATCTTACCCATGTGCAGAAAAAGACATGCTTATTGTGTGGCAAGAACGTCAGCATTTTTAGTGATATCACTGCTAGTCATACTACCAAGGACATCTTTAGGAGCTGGTGAGTTTTTGTTTTATTTTATTCATTTTTCTTCTTCTAAGAGTTTTTACTTATCCTGGCGCTTAGAACTAGTAAAAAGTACATTCTTTCGATTCCTTTAATTTTGTCAGAAGATTTTTTAATTTTAAGTCGGGATATCCGTATTGATGCAAGACCCTGCCACCCTGCCTTCCATTAATACAACGACAAAGTAATTAACAAAGGTGAGGGGACCTATGATATCGTCTGGAAATTATTATCATGTTACGTTAAAGGAACTAAGACTACATAATTCTCCAAGACTTGCCTGCGAATTTTAATTAAGATTATATTCTATTAAGGCCTGGTCAAACCATCGCGGGACGCGGCAGCGTGAACGGGAGCGATACTGGACAAGAAGTTATGGCGGGATATAGAAGCATGCAAACAGCTGCGTTATTTCTCTCATGCGAACGCGGGACTGCAGCGTTTCAATTTTGGTTCGCTGCAAGCAGGGTTTTCCCGCGGTTCGCATAGTTCCCGCATGTCAATTGTGTAATTTATTTGCGTGACTAAATTGAAAATCACAACTACAAACATATATACGAAGTAAAATATTTGTTCCAGCTTCGGTTTGGTGTAAATGAATAACAATTTTTCGCTCCAGCACATTTTCGCATGGGATTCGCTCCCGCTCCCGCTCCCTCATCTCGCGTTGGTTTGACCAGATCTTTATGCTACCAAACCTTTAAGCTCGCGGTCAAAGCCCACATGCCGAATATATATATGGAATATACTATTTCAAATAGGACCCTGTACTAACAATGACACTGATAATACAATGATGTACACAAAGTGGATGCAAGGTTGTTGTTTTTTTGTTTTTTTTACAAGTTGTTACAACTTGTTTGTACAAATAATTTATTGAAATATGTATAATTGAATTGAATCGAATTGTATGTAGACACTTTAATAGAAAATCATTATAAAAAACAAAGACACCAAAAAGGGCGCGAAATTAGCTAAACTATCTTATATATATATATATATATATACAATACGTATAAAAAGATACAATAAATACATTATCTAAAAAACAAAGATAATGCCCAAAGGTATAAAAAATAGTAGACACAAAAAGACATATGTACTAGAAAAAATTTACACAAATCTAAAACAAAAGTTATACAAAAAGGAACATAAAAAATTAGTATAAAGGACTCCAAAGGAACAATGAACAATAAACACTAAAACACACAAACAAGAACGAAAACTTAATTCTAACAAAATCTATTCCAAAAAATTTGTGCAAAAGGTTAAAAGATTCATAAAAGAACAATTTTCACAATAAATTTCGAAACATAAAACGTTTATTGCCAATAAATGTGTAGTTGAATGTGACCTCCTCCGTTGCCAGGTATTCGAGACGCAAGCGCCTCTACAACCTGGTAATGAAGAAAGACTAAAGGGCCTGTGTATGTTCATTTACTGTGTCAGTGGTTTGATACTGGCTCTCTACCCTCAAGCAATAGAGATGATGGATTTGACCAAGCAGTTCACCCCATTGCAGGTCCTTGGCCCAGCAAAAACGATGTTCTGCTGATGCCGTATGACGGGTTGACCAGCCGGCACATACGGCCAACGAGGTCCATTATGCCACCCAGGATAAATGTTGGTACAAGGAGTTCTGCAATCTTCAAATTACCTAAACATATAATTTTTTTATCAGGCGACTGCTCGAGTATTCATCTCAGGTGATAGATTTATAAAACTGAAAGACTTCCTATAAATGAGTTCCAGAGGCGGTTGCAGTAGGATCCTTTAAAACTTTAAACAATTACGGAAAACTGTCAAAAAGTAATCGGAAGACGCAAACTAGATAGCTAAGTCAAAAGTACTTTAACAATGTTGAAACGCAAAAGTATTTATGGGTATCTATCTAATATGTAGTATCGTTACCTCAAATACGTTAGTTTCGTGGCTTTATAAGTGCATTTTTAATGTCAACTGCAACATTTGTACTGTTTCGTGAAAGTACCAAATTATGAAAGTTTTTCTGTAAAAATTTCTCTGGGAAAAAACATCTCAAGTTTCCACAATTGCCATTTATGAATGTAGCAAAAAACACTCCCACCTACACCTGTATCTGATTTTCAAATTTTCTATGCACTATCGCTTCTTAATATCTGGCGCAATTTTTCCTTTAAGTTTCCGTATTTTCACCTCGAATAACTTTTCCCATTATTTACCTCCGAGGCAAGGATTTATGAGAGTTTATAAAGTGAAGTTAACACGCAAATATGAACATTATTTAGCTCTATCGCTGCCATCAACACCCCTCTGTCCACACACTACCAACAAAATTGGGGTAATAATTATTAAGTCAAGGAAAAAGTTTGGCGTGTACAAGTCTAAAAGTTTTTAACTTCTTTTTCCGCTTATTTCGATTTATTTAATTTCCATAGAAATTTCTTTTCAAGGATGAGTTTATATCTGAATTATTTGAATTTGACAAATTTTTGGTGGTTTCTGCTTGACCTTTGAATTTTGCTTCCGAAATATTTCCAAAAATCAATCATGATATCAGGACATTTTGAAAGGAAAGTTTGTGCTGTACTATCGGACACAAGTCTCTGTTTTGCGATGTTTCTTAGGGTTCTCTTTCTAGTCCTTTGATTTTTATAACATATATCGATGTTATTCCAAAAATGTATTTGAATGCAGATCTCGATTTCCTGGTACTTCTTTCAAAATATTACTGCCCTGATGAATAATTTAAGAAGAGTCTATTATAAGAAAGGTTGCAATTTTTTATATCAAATATAAACCGACTTTTTCTGCCCATTGACAATAAAGCTCAATAAGGGTGGCGGTGCCTTCAGTAAAGTAAGATGCAGTGTGTCTTTTTGTCCATGTCATCCGATCAATTCGGAAAATCGACCCTATAAAAACACATGTTAAATTTTGGCACAAGAAATTCCCTATAGGACGAAATATCATAAAAACTGCAAGTTATCCGCGCCACCTCAGGATAAGCTTCACTAAAGAAAACATCACAGCCGTTCATAAACTTATTGTAGGTGATCATCGCATTGCAGTGACTGAAATACACCACCAACTTGTGATAAACTACGGGACTGTCCAATCCACCTCAAGGATTGATCCGCAGTATCGAAGAATTACCGATCGATGGGTTCCAGGGCTGTTGAATGAAGAATGAGAGCCTTCGCATGTTTAGATTTTTCTAAGGATACTGTCGCTCTAAGAAATAGAAGGGCAAGCGTTCTTGCATCGCATAATGAGCTGTGGTGCGAGATGTATGCATCACAACACCACAGAGTCCAGAAGGGTCAGTGAATGCAAAACCTCGCGTCTCAGTTGGTAATGTCCTAGCGACAAATTTTTGGAGCTACAGATGAGTTCTGCTTGTTGATTTCATTTACAATTGCAGAATTGTTAGTGTTGGTGTGACTTTGGTGAAGGTGAGACTATCCTATCCTTAAAAGAAACAAGGTTTCCCCATCGGAGAGGTACTGCTGACTCCTGGCAATTTTAGGCCGCATACCGCGACCCAAAAACCACAAAAGTTTGGTCGAATATGTTGGGCTATCTTCGAACAACCTTTTTACCATCCGAAACTCCAGGGGCTGAGTTAATCAGCATTCAGTTATCTGGATCAGCTTCTTTCAATAAGTTGTCGTCTTTTATGCATCTGTTACAAATGAGTCTCCATAGTGCATTTTGGCTTACTCTCTCAGTCTCTCTCACCTATAGTTGCTACGAAGTACTCGTACTGGTTCTGTGTACATCTACAAACCATTGGAAAACCATAAAAAGTTGTGATAAATCGTTCTCACCCGCATTCCATAGAACACTTAACTCAGTAATGCGCTATAACTGAGAAAAAACCTCCAAGAAAAAGGCAAGAATTAAAGAATAATGAGAAGTTTATGAGGCACGTATCAAAACCAGTAAATAAAAGGCTTCTTCTGAATACATTTCAGTGGAGTGAAACGATCCATGCACGCCACAATTTAGAATGGTCAGTTCGCCGTCAATTTCACCAATTTGTCACGGACAAGTTCAGAAACTAATGGACTGAGCGGTCGGTTGAACATACATAAACCGCATATATGCCTGTTCGGGTCATCATTATCAAGTCTCTTAAGTATGTAACGATACCTATGAGCGTTTCGAATTACTCCAGCTCCATCTAGATACAGATACACCAGTGGGTAGGTTACAGACGGCAGACGGGGGAGGTATAGCGCAAATAATTAATAGACGCCGCGCTTCACAGACAGTATTCAGGAAATCGTTCAGTTTTCAAGTATAGCACTTTTGGGAATTAGAGGAAAAGTGGTCAGAACCAGCCCACGCAATATGTGAAGCCTGTCCGTCCAAAGATCAACCGTCACGGATGTTATGTAATGCGAAAATATTTCCACGGGAACTACCGGACTCAAGGTGGAGGATTATGGTAAACGAGCACTAACCCCACGGTCGTAGGGTTCATACCGTGTTAATTTTGATGTCTTCTCGGAATGACTTCATTTCCATACCGGAGCGCATTCAAAATATACAAAAAGGTGGATAACGTGGAAAAAGTGTATATTTTTGTTTCAATTTTAATGGCCTCTCGGCACACAGTAGCTGGAGGCCGGCAGGTCAAATGGTCGTCGACAATTTATGGTCACTGAGCATAATATCCTCGCTGGGAAAATAGTGAACCATTTCGGGAACCGGATGCGCTTCAGCTGGAGTTCCTCTCTTTTCCATCGGCATACGTGAATTAGACCGTGGAAATAAAATAAAATAAGAAAAAAAAAGTACCATAAACGAGATTGGACGACCAGAACCAGATAACTCGAAAACTGGGTCACTTTTAGGACTTTGGAGAATTTCACAGTGAAAATTTTAATTGGAGTCCCGACTCTTCAAGAAGCAACAGTGACGTCTCTATGACATTTTTCCTCCATTAAGTCCCCCATTTTAAAGTGGTCATCAGTCTGTCACGGACTATTGAATATTGTTGCCATTGGTCCCCCGCCAGATATAGTCAGCCCAGCCAGGCAATTACTTGTTATCCCAAGTACTTGGAAATTACTAAGTAAATGATACGTGACTGGGAGGGGACTCGAGTGCCTGCCTGCCACAGGGTAACAGAAATTGATTTCAAATAATTTCATTAAGAATTTCTTTTATGATGCTTTGATTAGTGCCATCTATCATCTGATTTCACGGAAACAAAAGTATCATTTAGAGAGGGTACGACGGATGCCTTTCAGAGACTACTGAAGTGGGGCAACTGAGATAATTGTTCACTTCTACTTTGTTCGGAAAAATTAGATTTGTTAATGTGGAAAGGCTGTGGAAACCTCTTGAACGGGATTCATCGGTGGAATACATTAAAATTTTAATAGAGTTTTCTATCGAGGGTAGAATGAAGTAGCCCGAAGTAATTTAACGGTAAAATCGCCTTAATGGTGACTACCAATAATTTGAAATGAATGTGTTCCTTTTTCTAATTATCTCAGTGTAAATGGACATTCAATTCTCTTTTGTTTGGGGAATTTGATCGGGATCAAGAGAAACACTCGTGGGAATTTTGGATAAAGGTGGATTTCGTACAAACAACAGCTTTGATGGTAGATAATTAACATTGCCCTGAATAACTACTTGACATGTTTGCAGTCTCAACTACCAGACTTCAACATCCTTACTATTCCACCTTAAAGAAGATTTCCCAAGGATTATTTAAAATATATTCAATCTCCTCCCGATTTTGGGCAGCATTATCTATTCCTGTCGAATACAAACTGGAAAACACTTCTTTAAGAAAACGTATCGTCGCGTCGGTCCGATAAATGCGGCAATTTCGAACTATTTTCGTCGTCTAAGGGCATCTATCCAAATATATGGACACTGAACCAAATAGGAAGCGATGCTGTGAGGTGTTTATAACTCACTCAGGCTTTTTCTGGAATCAGTTTTAATCTACTTAGATCTAAGTCTGGCAAATATATAAAAACATAATTATCGGTGATTAGTTTGCTCTTAATCTTAATGTGAGCTAATAATATTCCCACATATTTTTGTCCTATCAGACACTATTTAGTAGTCATTGTTGTTTTTATTCCTCTGATCACGACCTCATTTAAATGACTTATGCACTCCTTCAGAATAACTCTGATCGTCACATAAAATCCTTAAGTCTTGGCGTTGTTTCACGATTTCTATTTATTGCCCTGGAGTTATATATTTTTACAGACTAATTTAAATAGAAAGTTTCAATATTTAGTCAATATATTATTCGTCTGTTTGGCTTACATGCACCTGTTAGAACGTTTAATAATTTTCCGAACAGTAGGTGAGTGCTTCCATTAAACGGCTAACAGCCCTTAAAGATATGATGAACCGAAAGTAATCGGAAGTTTGAACCCAAATATAGCTTTTTTGTAAGGTATTGCCTAAGCTCAAGAGAAAAAGTACGTGGATGAAGTATATAGTTGAGAGGAGGAGGAGGATTTGCGGGCAAATTATCAAGACCAATGGCATTTGATTAACGCAAAAAAGGCATCTCCTTCATTAATTGAAGTACAAGAAAATCCTTCATATGGATCACGATTTCTAAGTTCAAAATCACCAACAGAATCAGTTCAGGGGCTCAGGGGCAAAGAGTGTGATTTAGATCATTTGGATCAATATTCGGTGTACTAGATGGTAATAATGACAATGATATTAATTTATTAAATTATATATAATAATAAAATTCATAAATGATGAAGAAAAGATAATTATAACGAGTATTTATGGCTACAAATATAACCTAGACTTAATAACAAAGATTCATAAATGGAATAGAAAAAGTGAAGAGGAAAAAATGAAACTAAGTGAAAACAAAAAGCAGGCCATAAAAGATCGAACATAATCGTTGAATGCTACGTTAATCTTACCTGCACACTCCTAATCAATAAATCATACGGCCGTTAGCAAAAAAAGGAAGCACCAGAGCCTTGTTAAGCCTAAGCATGTATTCGGCGGGAGAAGAGACTCAGCTATCCAAAGTCTTCTCAATATAGAGTAAATTTTTTCCAGTATCGAATTTACATGATCGCAGCAAATCATCTGATCACTAGAGATAACATCCAAATTCTTATCGACTATCACAAGAGGTAAATTCCCAAGGCAAGGCGCAGGAAGGTTGAAATAAATAGAGGATTCACCACGAAAGTGTACAATATAACCTGACTTCGAGGAATTAAGTGTTAATAAATCTCTCGACCAGTCCACAACGCGATCTAAAGCATGACGCAAATTGTCAATGTAGGAGTGGATGCGCACTGATATACAACTAACAATCATCGGTATATATATGAATCTTCGAATGCTGCACCTCAGAAGGTAGGCCATTTATATGTAAAGAAAATAGCAATGGTCCCAAGATTGAACCCTGGGGTATACCACAAAAAATTTTTGCAGGATGCGAGTAACCATCATTCATTTTAACATATTGTGTTCTAAAAATTTGAAACAAATTAGATAAATATCTTTATAATATATAATAGTTTATAATTTATTTAGTAAAATATTATGATCAATACTATCGAATGCTTTAGAAAAATCTAAGAGAACTAGGTAACCAATTTCACATTTATCTAATACAAATCTAAAGTCTGTAGACACTTTGAGCAGAGAAGCTTCACACGAGTGGTAACAAAGTTATCCCGATTGTCACTTTGAGAAATAAGAGAACCTATTTAAATAGCCAGCAATTTGTTTGCTAATAAGCTTTTCAAATACTTCCCCAACGACTTCCCTATCTCAAAATATCGCAGTTTTTCCTGTATTTTTTTGGGGGAGCAGATTAGAATTAAGTTTTGAGCTATGATACAGGACTTTTGTCTCCCTTATTTCCTCATTTACCTTACGGAGTTATGATATAATTTACATGAGTTGCAAAACTCAATACTTCAAATATACCTACATCTGCAAAACGGCGGAACTACGAAGCAAAATCAATCTCGGCGGCTTCTCATTGGCACATGTTACAAAAAGAACATATCAGGATGTGGTATCAGGAAGGCGTGATAAAATACTTGGAATACAGATTGAGGACAGACAAGCAGTACGTGCTTACTTTTTAAGTTAAAAAATCACCAGATATACTGTGAGAATATCTACCTACATTATCACAAAATCGTTGACAGAATTCAAAACTTTACCAAAAAGGGCTTGTACCTTCAAAACTTGGTTGTTGTTGGAGATTCTTTTGTAGTCCAAAAAAAAATATAAAATAGACTTTTTACAACACTCCATAGGAGAGGACCTCCCTAATGAAACATTTGATCCAGCCCAGATTAATTATGACCATAAGATATTTCTAAGTTTCGTATCTTAAATGGTTAAATAATGCTTCTCTTTCTTTTTCTCATTTTATTTAGTTTACTGAATGTTTTTATACATCGGAACAAAAATGGTATATATAAATTTAATTTTTAATTATGTTTGAGACTATGCCTAACAGATATAATCTTGGTGCCAATGACGCAATTTCTCTCCCCCCCGAAAACATTCATTTTCAGTAACTGAGTGGAAAACAAAACTTGCGACCAAAATTAACTTCACTCCTGGCTACCCAAAAAAGGAGCTGCTACATTTCGGATGGGAACTCATTGAATATTTTCATAAGCTTTGTATGAAAACTTGATAGCCATGGTTTATAACAAAATTACACGCGCCCACTTCCTCCTCCACAAGTCGCAGATGTGGAAGTTCACAGGCGGTGTGGGTGGGAAATAGTAATTATAGCTTATGAAAAATGATCAGTCATCAATTTATTAAAAATGAAGTGAAAGCAAGCTGACAACTTTTCCACATTTTGTAGGCACATCATTACTTCAATACTAGTCGATAGACTCCTTTTCTCCCCACATTATCTCTTTCAGGCCTTCCATCATATTGATGGAAATCAAAACGAATCACAATTAAAAATATGCAAAATAAATTCATTAATTACAAATCAGTCAAATTTGGAGGGGGAAACCCTTGAATTTATGAATGCATTCACAGCCAAAAGAGTGTTTTTTGCAACAATACTCCCCCAATCCTCCCCTCTCCTTCCGCACTCTTTCCATTCCCCAAACATGCAAAAATCATATAATCATTTCTGTGAATAAATAATTTGCAATTTTTTGCCCAAAGGGCATTAATTGTCAGCCGTGCGCATATCAATTACATAATTAAAAATATTTTTCAAATTGGAGTGCTTTGGAATTAGCAGGCAGGCTAGATGTAGCATTCAGTGCATGAATTATTCATGCTAGTGCTTTGTTTGGCCAGTGTGATTTTTAGTATTATTCAGGGCAATGGGATGAGAAAAATATCAATAAAAGTTCAACCCCCAAGCGTAAAAAATGAGCTCAATATCACATGGAAATGGACACATCACACGAATAAATTTTCACCGGGTAAAGAGATAGTTATAGTTAATATTTCGGGTTTATCTATTCAACTGTAAAGGAATTAATTAATTGCGAACGTTATTAATTTGCGAGATATTAAATTTTATGCCGATTAGTGTTTCCATTAGCCTGAACTAATTTCTGTTTTTTTTCTCACGTTGATTTTTACAGCGCCTAAATATGAAACAGCATACGCCTGCGAGGGTAAAACGCTGACCATCGAGTGTGAACCGGGTGATTTGATCAGCCTTATACGAGCTAACTATGGAAGGTTCTCGATTACGATTTGCAATGACCATGGGAACGTCGAGTGGAGTGTTAATTGTATGTCGCCGAAGAGCTTAAGAGTGTTACACTCAAAGTGAGTATAGAAAATTTGAAGTGAATTTAGAAATAACTTGAAACTCACTCCTCTTTAATTACAGGTGTGCTCATAAGCAAAACTGCAGCGTTTTAGCTAGCACAAATATGTTTGGGGATCCGTGTCCTGGTACCCACAAATATCTGGAAGCCCACTATCAATGCATCTCTGCGGCCCAGACCTCAACAACAACAAATCGTCCAAGCCCACCATGGCTGATAACAAGTCAGCCCAATATCTGGAGTACATCGACCATAAGAACTGTAACAACAGCCAGAATTGGTAGCATTCACGAGATGGTCATACCGCAAACAATCCCAAAGCCATCGAGTGTAGGAGGAGGTAACGTAGGCGGCAGCAACAGTAACAGTGCAAGCGGTAGCAGTAGTACAGAAATCCATTTAGCCGGGCGACCGCCATCCGTGGACCACAGCCAGAAAGCAACAACGTGGAGTAGTGGTGCCGAAAATGTGAGTGGGGGGAACAATTTCGGTGGTGGAAAAGTTTACCGACCGACAACACCGTCCTCCTCATCGGGACGTCTCGGTGTTCTACAATCAAACAGGGGACTGAATGGCAGCCTTGAGGTCGATATCAAGGGTAGCAAGGGTACAAATAATGGAACAGGTGAGTGGACAATTTATATTGATTAATTTGAGGTGAATGCGGCCACTTAATCCTATGCGACTGGTAAAAAATTCTTTTGTATGTTGAGATGGAGAATGGATGTTCATGTTTTAGGTAAAAATTAATCCTTTTCGAAATAGTAAAAGCAAGTTCTATCGGTTTTGGTGGTTCGGATTTATGAAAAGCAAAGTGTGCCGACCATTGCACGGCGAGTATTAACGAATACCACTAGAGCAAGGCAGTTTAATGAAAAGAGTTAGGAATGGAAAGATGCAACCATTTGATCAATCTGATGAAGTCTAGGATACACTCCCACCTTCCTTCGTCCGCTGAGTGTAGTAAAACAAGGAATTAGTGTCCCCTCCTCATTCCAACCAGCATTCATATCGAGCTGGAAAATTAGCAGAATCTACGTTTCACTATCTGGTGAGAGTGACAGAGGAGAAACTGAGTGGACTGTATGCTGAGAAACACAGTAATTAGGAGCCAAATCGAACAGGCTAGTGTTGGGTGAAGGGTTACAAGGGGATGTTTAAAGGGAGGAGTGTAATCCACCTTCCTGTGAAATGTCATAAGTAATTCTTTACTTTCGAAACTTGAAAGGGCATGTATTCACGTTATTGGCTATATGGATGACGTGGCGTTGGATGATGAGTAGTAAATTCATGTTAACATTCGGTGATGATGCGGAATACTGTTCAAGGGTTTTGTGAGGAACCAAATCTCACAATTAGAACGAAAAATACAGTTTTACTAGGAAAGCAAAGGGTTCGGACAATATACAAGGGTGGAATGTAGAGCGATTGCGTGCGATTTTCGTGCCACATCCACTTCTGCGATAGAAACTCTCCTGTTTGTCAAAGATGTGGCAGTGAGAGCGGTTCTCAGGATAGAAAAATCCTGGATCACGTAAAAGAGATCAGGGAACACATCATGCCCAAGAGGGTAGCATAATCGAAATCCTCTCCAAAGACTTAAATTTGTCCTGTATGTAAGCATGGCGTGATACACCTCGACTTACTAGGCAGAAATGCTGGCTATGGATCATGTATTGGACTACGTAAGAGAGGGTCAAGTGCGAGGAAATAAAATGTTAAAATGGGTTTTCAAAACAGGTCAGACGGAGATTAATATGGAATGGTCCTGACAAAAATTCAATATGGAAGTCGAAGGGAACAAAAGAGCCGACTTCTTAGCAAAACAGGAGGCTATTGAGTTTCAAGGCCCAGAACTATATTCAACCATTGTGGAAGGCATGGTGAACAATCCGATCAAGAAGCGAATCATTAAACAACACAAAAATTGACGGAAAAGTGTGACACTATGGTGACAAGCTAAGAAAGGAATTTGGCTGTCAAGTAGACTGACGAGAAGTAAAGTTTTAAGCATGGAGGGAATAATAGTTAGATGGTTGATTTCTCTGACTAGTGCGCATGGGGGCTTTGAACTTCACATCAAAGGGATGGAGACCCTATATGAGAACTGTGCCCGGAGAATGCTTAGACGGTGTAGCACATTGTATGCGACTACTTAGCCTAATCAAGGAGGGCTGTCACAGGCTGTCCTACATACAGCATGTGACAAATAACCCAAAAGGAATCGTAAGATAGTGGCCTACTTCGATATCCTGGAACGATAATTAGATTTTTGTAGGCAAAGAATATTTCAACACGCAATTTATTTTCAGATCAGAGTTCAGTTCGCAATTCATTCGACCGTTCGGTTCAACTCAACTTCAGGAGGGCCATTAATGGAATGTCTAGAGTGAATAATATTAGTTAGGTCTTCCATTGTTTGCAGTGGGCGGCAAGGAAACAAAATCACCTTGTTAAGCTTCCAGAATAATTGAAGTCTTATTAAGCCCCTCGAAAACAGAAGAAATTGGACCCTGGATATTACCCAGAGAGCCTTACCTATCAAACGTATCATTAAAAATTCCATTTTTAACATATTTTTATCAAATATAATTGCCAATGTGAAGTGCATATAAAAGTAAGAGGATTTTCCTGGAATTAAGGTTCTCCCCGGTTCCAGATTAATTCCTCTTACATATTAATGTCTGGTTCTATTCATACTTGACGTGGGTCTCCGCATCACCTTTGTTCTTTCCAAGTCTCTTATGTTCAATATCAGGGTGGTTTCTTCTGTTGAACTTTACCTCAATAAATCTCTACGTTTCAAGATTTTTTTCTAAGAGTCCACTATATGTCATCCCATTTCCCGTTACTTCCTGGCAATTCTAGGAATTAATCCTACTGGGGAGAAATCTGGAAGGAAAATTCCTTGAATTACCTGTAAACAGTTGAAAGTCCACAGAAAGGATTTTCGTCGGTTCAATTAAACTCGCATTCAGGAGTCCCGTTGCCAATTTGCCTTCAGGAGAGTGACTTTATTTGGTTAATTAAATGCGGACCCTGCGTGTTTTCACAAGAGTGCACAAGAACGTCAGGCAACAGACAGACAGACGTTCAGATAGCCAAGCAAAGGTTGCAATTCAATTGCTCTTCATCATTTGCCTATCGCCCACTAACCTAAATCGAGTGGTCCCAGTTACTTGAATGCAAAGTTACGGATAAAAGTGATAAAATTAGTGCTCCTACTTGCCTGTGGTATTTTCTGCTATATAGCAATTGGGATGGATTCTGGTTGATTACGTTTGGGATTTGAACCCAGACCTAAGGTATAAAACGCTCGGTTCATTTCCTAGCTCATCTCTTTATTTCCCTCTGTAAACTGAGGGTCTATGCACACAGTAAAATGGGCATGAATGAACTCAGGCCTTCGTTGGGTATATGCATGCTTACTAAGCATTTTTTTTTGTTGCGGCAGCCTTAAAGGGATTACATTAAAAGCACACAGTGTATTATGCCCCGATGGGGACACTAATTTTAATCCCCCCACAGTGCAGTGATATGGCTCAACTTTTATCGCCTTTGTCATCATTGCTGCTTGTAGTTGTAGTCATAGTGCTGTCCTGTGGAGCTTTGTTGTTGAACGAAACAGAAAAAATGCAATTGCATTTCTGTGTTGTGAAGCCGAATGATGTGAAAAATTTCCATTTTGATGAAAAATATTGCGTTTGGTCGAGTAAATAATTTGATTTGTAGAGCAACTCTCGCCATATTAAATTTTATTGAAGTGAGACGCTTATGCGACTATAAACGCTAATCCCTGTAGAACATTTTGAATTTGAAAAGTTATAAAATTTTAAAGAAAAGGAAAATGAAATACTAATCTTCAACTCGGACATAGATATCTTTCAATCTCAAGTCGGATAGCACACAAAATCTGATGGTTAATTTATAAGTTCTGGTATGTGCCCACTTTCATAGGTTCGGTTGAGCTCTTTGCATCTCTCGGCACCACATTTTCTGCCTCGTCCCGGAAACATGTATGATATATTAAGTCACTTTATCTCGTTTATTGATACTTGGATCCCGTTGATTTCTTTTGAACTATCGAATTTTAACTAATACTTTCTTTAATTTTATTCGTCAGTTCCTTCTTGACTTAGTCCAGTCAGACTTTCCACATTTCTCGGTCTCACCTAGTCCGTTTTGCCGACCATTTTTCTTATAATATCTCACAAATAGCAATCTTTTATTTCATCTGCAGGTAAAGGGCAATCACCATCGAATGCGGGAAATTCAGGACTACAAACAACCTTGAGTCCCTCATCCCATTCCCACACAAATACTGTTTCAGCTATTTTAAAGCCCACGGATCGCCAATTAGGCGACAATAATTCAGTTAATAATTACCAAGGCAATCAAATTCAAACGACGCAATCATCAGTTAACAGTAATAATTATGATGCGGCCGATAGCAGCTACTATTGTGGTCCCACAACAGCCCGAAATCTCTTTTGGAACATCACAAGAGTGGGTGAAGTGAATGTTCAACCCTGTCCAGGTAAGTAAAAGGAAAACAATGCTTTTGTGTACTGCACACCATTGCATTGAAGTTTTAGCTGTTGCAAGCACACGGATGAAGTTCCACAGGTGGCTATCTTGACCCCTGCACTGGATACAAATAATCCAGTCTGCTTATCTCTGGGGGCAGATACATTTAATTTACTACAGTAAACCGGGCTTACACAGCTACTATACGTTACACCAGCTAAACGAATGTGTCACAGGGCGATTTACAAAATTTTCATATATACCTGCAGGGGGTGCAACTGGTATAGCCAAATGGCGGTGTGTTCTGGTCCAACGGAATCGTAATCAGGAGGGAAACAATGTTGACAGCGGCAATAGCAGAGGAGATTGTGATAAATATTGTGATACAAGCCGAAAGGGTAACGATGGCGCCGGAGGGCTTCAGCCCTCATGGTATCCAGCTACACCGGATTTAACTCAGTGCCGCAGCCTATGGCTGAATAATTTGGAAATTCGAGTGAATCAGAGGGACTCGTCTCTTATATCCATTGCAAACGACTTGTCACAGGTATGCATGTGTATCTACACTCTCGAAATAATAGAATATATATGCACTAGATGGAAACTGTTAGTTTAATTAACCACCTCCTCCCCATCCTTCGTTACAGGTGACAAGCAGCAAAACATTATACGGTGGCGATATGCTAGTCACGACGAAAATCATTCAGACTATGTCCGAGAAAATGACGTATGACATCGTTACATTTCCGGATCAACGTCAGCGAGAGGCGATCATTTATGAACTATTGCACGGAGTGGTAAAGACTGGCTCAAATCTACTGGATGCGTCGCAACAGTTGTCATGGTTGGACTTAAGTTTCGAGGATCAAATGAGAGTGGCTACATCCTTGCTGACGGGTCTTGAAGACAACGCTTTTCTCCTAGCGGATACCATTATCCGAGAGCGGAACGTCGTCCAGAAAGTCAAAAACATCCGTGAGTACTTTATTGCTATTTAAATGCATCCCAATCCCAACCCAATATGTAATTGCTCACCTCCGCTCCCACCATTTGAGCACAGAGCTGAGTTAAAAGAGTCACAAAACAAAACTTTAGAGCGGCTTTATGAAATTTAAGAAACTAACAAACGTCCACAAAGGGCAAGGCCGCAAAGTATAGGCGCCTTTGCCATGTGTACAGGATTAAAATTGTGTTTGTGTGGTAAAAGTCGAGCTCTTAAGGAGATATAACTCTTAAATATTAAGGCGATGTCTGATGGAGGGGGTATTTGCGAAAGCCTCCCCCCTTTTGGTTAAATACATGCGGTAGTAACTTTGAGGCATACGTAGATATCCCGAGAGCTTTTTGATTTCCATTTCCATAATAGAACGGTTATAGACGAATTTGTGGGGAACGTACGGTTTTCAAGAACAGTTTATTTCTTAGAAAATTTCCTTAAGATCCTTAATCAAAGTCCTTGCAGGCAAAACAATATAAAAGCACAACCATTTTGCTTGCAGAAAGAGACCAGGGCTTTTAATGAATTTTTTGGGGTTTCATTTCCATTCCCCTCGGCCACTGCCTTAAATGTCTGCTTTGCATCTCATATTTTCCAGTAAGTTTTGTCTCAAGATGGTATCGCGTGAATTGTACAAAAACGACTGTTACAAACTTCTGGACGAATTTTTCCATTATTTTAAGATTCCTTTCCTTCCAGTTGGTACTGCTCCGGAGGCAAGGTTCCTTTCTGATTTCAATCTGTTTTTGTGATTTAAACGAAGGCACAATACTAATAAGGGCCGCAGCCAGCCGAAAGGGGCAGTTAAGTCGCGATTATCGAGGGAAATTTACCAGGATTTATGACAAATATGTCAGTGGAATGCCTAGGTGATTTTGAACAGAATATGTTCTATTGAACCCCATACACAGCTTGGAGAAGGGGTGCAGTGATGTAATAGTAGGGTGGTAAAAGCAAATCGCATTGTAGTCTGGTTCTGTATTGAGTATCTTTGAAGGTTTGCGTCATATGGAAGTGTGTACCTCATTTTAAGAGTTTACAGATGATCCCTTTTACAAGGCCAAAAGCAATGTCTACACTTCTTCGGAAGGAGTATTGCTAAGAGTAGGAAAACCACCACAGAAAACTATTATCAGTAAAAATGAACGGCCGACAAAAGACTGGGGTAAATGCTGTTAGCAACAGTTTGTCACCGGGAATAATAACATCGACTTCAACGAGGAGATCAGATCAGAGAACTAATAACCCAGGTTTCCTGGACTAAAGAGACTTTTCTCATGCGATGGATGTCGGATCTTTCTTTGTTGCTCTGTTAACACTAAACCTACCGAGATGCTTTCAACTGAGATAGATATAATACGCTGAATAATGCAACTGAAGAGAGGTCACCAGTCAAAATGACCAGGCTTGGTAGGTTTAGTGTTAAGGGTCGTCTTTGCTGATCTGCGTCTGAATATTTCCCTTACCTCGACGTTTCTTATTTTTTGTTCGATACTCCATCGTGAGAGCCGTCCTTCTACTTGCTAAGGCCGAGCAGTCGCATACAATTTGCGTTGTTGTTGCAGTACTTAGTGTGTATGTATCGTCCTCTAGAAGTCCCATGACTTTCAGGTTATATCGAAACCTCCCGTGCTTATTAGTCGGAGAAACTATTTTTTTTTGGCTGGCGGTAGGTTGCCTTATTATCCCACCGATTGTGGTATTCTTTTGTAACTCATTTATCTGTCGACGAGATCCTTTAGCATGCCTCCTCTAATGGCGGAATATGATTCTGGGCCTTAGAACTTTCTAACTGGCCTACTTTACTAAGGTGTTGACTTTTTCGTTCTCATCTACATTGCTGCAACACTACATCACTTTTCTGATCTCCTAGTGCCATGGTCACACCGAGGCAGAGGAGTTCTGGAATCCTTCTAGAGAGCAATACCTCCCTCAAATTTATTTATAATTTATTTATTTACAACTTTAATTATATTTCTTCTTTTCATTACAGTGTTATCCGTGCGGGTCTTAGAAACTCGCAATATCATCGCTAACGAAGTTTTTCCAGATGCTAAATTAGAGCAGTGGCAAGTTAGTGACGATCAAATAGAATTACCGCGTGGTGCTTTAATTGAAAATAGTGAGGGTGGCCTTGTACGAATTGTCTTTGTAGCGTTCGATCGTCTCGAATCAATTTTAAAGCCATCTTATGATAATTTAGATATAAAATTTTCTACAAATTATAGTAAGTAAAACTTTATCTATTTGATATAAATGTTATTACTCTTTTTGCTATCTTCTGTCCCTTTCTTTAGTAAATACTGACAATTTTCAACTGTCTTTTTTTCTCATTCTTTTTCACAGTACAAAAACCGATTTTAAATCAAACGATTTCACCACAACGTATTCGAGTTTTAAATAGCAAAGTGATATCGGCCAGTTTAGGAAAAGGACGTCATATACAATTATCTCAACCAATACGTCTCGTCTTAAGGCATCTGAAGACGGAGAATGTTACAAATCCAACATGTGTCTTCTGGAATTACATTGATCAGTAAGTTTAACATTTTTTTTTAAAATAATCGTATGCGCCTGAATTTCTATGTAGTTTGCTGAGTGAGATATATTGTTGCTATTAAAATTATCTAAATTCTCTCAAAAACGTTTTTAATATAAGATGGAAGCATCGACCAAACTCTACTTTTGGACGAAAGCATTTTGAAACTCTAGAAATTAAAGACACTCACAAAGAACAGTGAAGGAATTCTTTATCATTTGAATGGCTTCACAAGGAAGTTATTACGAATTAGACGACGGAAAATTTTTAGCTCATAATCCACATCAGAAAATTATCACTTTGTAATTCATATTTTTGATACAAAGTGAAGGGATCTTTGTTTGTATTGAAGGACGGACTTGTGGCTCGCAGCACATCAATAATAGATTAGAGCACAGCCGAGCCCGTATGGCAACCTTATTACGTTGTACGATTGGGAATTGATGTAGGGTTCATATTATGTATGCTCACCTTTTTTTAAATAATCTTCTGTGGAAAATCAAAAGCTTTATCGAGGTGTCAAGGCAGGGGACGTTCCGTACACTCTATCTGACTCGACTAAGTGCTTAGTGTAGCTTGGCTGTCCGATAGCATAAAGATCGTTCTTCAGTGGCTCTTTAGATTAGCGCAATAGCGTATGCCTCCGATTGGAACACAGTTGTTTAGTGACTCAGATATTTTGCAGTCCTGTAATCCACGCTATGAATACCCGAACCGCAGCCTTGGCCAATATTTAAACCATCAGTATAGTATTGCCGTGCTAAGCCGGCAGTATATGATGGGTACCTTGAGAAGCAGTTATTTCATTTGGTTTCGCAGTCCTCTACCAGAAATATCTACTTTATAAAAACTAGAGAGTTCAAACGCTTTGCACATGTCAAGCGTGTTGACTGTTAGGAGCCCATTCACACTCCCAAGCTGTCTAATAATGTCCGAATGTATTTCAAGCTTTCCGTGGGCAAACTCATTCTACTTAAACCTTAGTACCCTAGCTAAATCGTAACATGAAGAAGAGTGAGAACAGTTAGTGATCTCCAAGCAGACCAGCCTTTAAGGTTTCCTCAACACATAAGAATGACACTTTTTAAAAAGTATTTTTTTACACGCTTGCACTTTTTCAACTGTTTAGATAAAAATTCAGAGAACTTCTAGAGACACTTTCACTCTGGGCCTACTTCAAGAATGCAAGGGTTGCGTGGGTTGATTTTTATAATTTTCTCAGTCTTCTCAATCCAGTCTCAAAATTTCCATTTGATCGGCGATAATGATCCTCCCGGTTTTAGCTTTTTACACGTTTCTATCAACCCTAGGGCGTTTTTCACTGCTGCTTCAGCATTAAGATGGAAATTATAAATCTGCAAATGTTAGATACCCTGAGATCATTTTTTTCCCCTTCTTTAATTTCTATGCAATTCGCGATCAAAATTACCTACTCTGCAGTGTCGTCATTTGCACACATAATCGGCTGCAATCCTTGACTGAAATTCGGTCCCATATCAGACGGTCTCCGAGTCCCATCTTTTGCTTTGAATATCACATACAAGAAAATTTCGAGGGACCAGTGTGAGAACCTTTCCCGGGTAGTTTACTGGTGATCGCGACATATAAAACAGTTGGTTCGTATTATCGCTTAAACTAACGCTATCTTTAGATATTCTAAAGCGATCGTTTCATGATCGGACTACTGGTAGTGGAAATAAATAGATGTAGACATCATACAATAAGCTTGGGCATTTGCCAACATAATCCCACAGAGAGAGAAGTTTTTCAAAGATGCAAAATTGGAGGCATTACTTCATGAAGGCTCATGTCAAACGCAAGAAGAATTGGCAGGATCATTAGGAGTGACACAACAAGCCATATCAAAACGCCTCAAAGACAGGTGCCATACGAGTTGAAGCCAAAAGATATTGAACGGCGTTTAAAAGGCAAAGACGGAAGGAATTTCTGCATCGCATTGTGACTGGGGATGAAAAATGGGTTCATTACGATAACCCCAAGCGCAAAAAATCATGGGAACTTCCCGGCCATGATTCTACGTGGACGGCCAGCTCGAAGGATCTGTATCGAAGCCATCGAATGCGCTTAAGCCAGGCATTGAAAGAGAAACGGCCACAATACAACGAGAGACATGATAAAGTGATTTTGCAGCATGACAATGCCAGACCCCATGTCGCAAAGTCTATTAAAACATACTTGGAAACGTTGAAATGGGAAGTTCTACCCCACCCGCCGCATTCTCCAGACATTACTCCCTCTGAGTATCATTTATTTCGATCAATAGCACACAACCTGGCTGACCAGTACTTACGTTTTTATGAAGAAGTCAAAAAATATTTTGAATCGTACATATATAACCAGTTTTCTACAATAAACCTTTGAATATTGTAAA